>JAEUYN010002128.1:0-184671 GCA_018257835.1 Euura lappo | reverse complement strand
GGGAGCGGGAAATAGTATATTACGTACCTAGGCCAGTAAAGTAAGAAAAGTCTCAGATCGCATGTAATTGTTGGCCGAGGCGAAGCCGAGGCTGACAAGCATGTGATCTGAGGCTTTCTTATTTACTGGCCAAAGTGTGTATACTATTTTTCTGCTCGACGCAGCCGGAAAGCGGCAACTTCGTTTAGCGCAGCGGCCAGAAAGGTGCCACTTTCGGGCCGGAGGGCAGAAAAGTATTATTTACTAAATACTATTATCAAATCAATGGAGTGTGAAAATCGGTATGTTCTATTTGTAGCATGGACCGGAATAGCAGCTGCTGACTGACTGAAGGGTGGGAGAACTGTTCATTCTACATTCAAATGACCGTTTATATTAAACGAGACTACGTCATGTAACATATCTGAAAAAACAATATGCCAATGCACCTAATCAGAAAATCAGAACTTATAATATGGGATGAAGTAACCATGTCACCAAATTATGCTTTACTAGCAATCGACTTGGTGATAATATTTATCGGGCGATGAGCGACCAATACTTCCGGTGGTACCTAAACACGGCAATAGAACAGAAATTCTTAAAGAATGCGTGAAAAATGGTCACCGATGGATATATTTTGAATTTCTACAGTTACATGTAAATCAAAGATTCGACGATTCACAAAATGATTTAAAAAAATGGCTATTATACGTAGGGAATGGAAGTGCTAATAATCAACATGAAGAAGAAAATGATATATATTTCAAATTCCAAGTGAATTTGTGGCAAAATTAGACACAGCAAGTTACATTCATGGTGAGACTATCAAGAACGGAGATACAAACATATACAATTATGCAATTCTGTGACCGATAAATCCACATATCTTCGACATAAATGACGCGATAGAGGAAAAGATGGAAGGCAAAAAAGAACAATACTTTATTATGGATACAAACGAAAGTGACACGCAAGATTTTTAAAATATCATACCGATAGTATACATGAAAAGTATAACAGTCACGGGATTTCCTCCACATAATTTAATATTGAAAGTTGGCACAATTGTAATGTTATTACAAAATGTGAATATACACGATGGTCTATGTAATGGAACCCGATGAGTAATAACTCATGTGATGAACAACTTAATAGTTACCCAAACAATAACTGATAAATCTAGAGGGCAAAACGTCTTATTACCAAGAATAAAATTAATAAGCTTAGGTAGTGAAACTCCATTCAAGATAGTTATAAAACAATTTCCAATCCGAGTTTCATTTCCAATGACCATCAAGAAGGCACAAGGTCGAACTTTTGAAAAAGTTGGTGTATATCTAAAAAAAACAGCGTCTTCCGTCACGGCGAATTGTATGTTGCTTTGTCAAGAGTACGGAGAAGAAAAGAGAAGAATTAGACAAGAGAAAATTAGGAACCGTTTATTTTTGCAAAAACAAAGGTAATAAATGACAAGCAAGCTAATGAAACGTTCACAAAATATATCGACTTTAGGGAAATATCTCAATAATTACGTAATGATGAATCAAGTTACCTATTCATACAATCATCAGAAGATTATGCAAACGTTCTACGATGATTAAACGGACAGTAGAAGACATCTCGCAAGATATGCACAAAACACATTCGAAAAAATTCATCTGATAACAATGTTTGGAACACCTACCTGAAGAACAGAGACAGTTGACAATATTTCTACTGGACTGCAAAAATATGATACTAATACTACAACCTCAACCAAATTTAAAATAATTTAATTTCAAGTAATCTAGTGGCCGGGCGCGAAGCGAAGCGCCCGGCCACTAGTATTGAGATTAATACTGTCGTCAGTTGATTAGAAGACGTTGCAGCCGTCCGTGACACATGAGCAATATTTCATGACACTGTTATGCTCTCCAGTCTGCACATAGCAGGTGGTCTCAGGCTTTCCAGTACCTGACGATGAGTGATTCGAAAAGTCACAGCCCCGGTGGATTTTCACTTGCCCATTTACTGAAAAGAGAAAACACAATAACGACTGTTTTACATTGAGAGACAGAATATTTTCAATTGGATTACACTAGCAAGCGTATAATTTGTGCTCATTTGGAAATGTTGATCATTAATTATAAGCAATTATTGCGTCAAAATTGAATGTACGTATCTAATATCTAATATGCGTAATTATATTTGGAATGAAAAATATTTTCGCGATAGATACTGCTAATTTTTTTCCGAGATAACATCGCGGTCATTAATCATCAGACGTCATAAGACGTTTTGAAAAACATTTGTTCATAACATAAACGTGAGATAATTGCCTCGGATATAGAACGCCTTACTGTATAATGTATTCATAATATTTGTATTTTATTCACCCTCTTCTCGAATTTTCGTGCATATCGTTGAAATTGCGCCTGGTAATTTGGGAACTGGTTTGGAACTGCAGTCGACTAGTGGTATCGTTCTGTTATCAAACGGATCGTCGCAGGGGTCACCATTTTTTGACGACGAACACTCCCAGCATTTTACGCATAGTGCTAAATAATATTCAAATAAATTGTGCAACCACAAATAATCAGTTTTTTTTTATGCGAAAGACAAATGTGTGCTCATTGGATTAATGTAATGAAATTAGGAAATAAAAAATAACTTGGTCTTTTTTTAAATCCTACGCGATTCAAGCTTCGTTTCTTCAAATACGAGTGAAAGTGAATGGATGAATAGTTATTTTGATAATAGGATTTGTGTATCAAGGGCGGAAAGTGCTATTTTTCCGAGTGTGCCTTTGGCCGCACGAGCCGAAGGCGAGTTGCTGCGAGCACACTCGCAATAATAGCCTTGCGCCCGTGATGCACACGATGTTTTTCTCATCACCTGGTCTGCAGAAATGCCTCTTTTCAGACCGAGTAAGCGGGCGCAAAACGGAACTTTGCGCCCGAGGGCCGAAAAGATCTGTTTTGCGCCGGCTCAAGAGGTATCAAAAGTGGAATTTTGCGACCAGGTGTCAGAAAAGAATATACCTACATCTCATCACTGGTGGTGGAATTGTTTTTACAAAATCGAGACAAAGTCTTTTCGTACAGTAGAAACCTGTAACTCTGCTCGCTCATTTTGCAATTGTGATGTGTAGTAACAGTTTCATCGAAACGCCAAGAATTATTAGTTTGCTACCGTACCGTTATTTATTACTATTATTTTTTTTTTGTCTCGACGACTTCTACGTATGCCATAATTCAATAAGTTTTTGAAATTCGCAGTGTAATTATGATCAATGAACTTACCTTCATAAATACACATGGCTAGCAAAAATACCAGTAGTGGAGAAAACATCCTGCCTGGATTCATTTCGGTGATGAACTAAACCAAACTGTGTTCAGTATTCAGACGCCGGCGAAGTAAGATTGTCCTAAGCATGGAGTGCTATTGGTATATATTGGTATAGATTGGGGGGGAGGGGGGGGGCCCCCATAAGTATTCCGGGAGTTCTATATTTTTATGACGCCCCCCCCCCCCGGCGTCATAAAAATATAGAACTCCCGGAATACTTATTCTGTGTGACCCTGGAAGATTCGTCACGAATTCTCAACCACTCTATATCAATGACATCTTTGAAACGTGCCGTTTCCGTGCCGTAAAGTGCCCCCACACAGAACACTTACCAATTTTATACGTATATTGGACGTAATAATTTAGACGTTATACGTCTGATATATGTGAGTTGGAGGTTTACGTTTGGGATAGAAATAGGCTAAATGTCCGGCTAAAATCCGTATAAGGAACGAATACGAAACGTCCGCTAAGATGTATAGAATATGTATTCCAGAGGTACAAGGAACCACTGTAAGACGTATATCGAGACGTATATATTACGTAGTATTCCCTGCGCTGATACTTCAATTTACGTCCAATATACTGATGCGATACGTATGTCTTTCGTACTCTTCATGATTTTGTATACGTGTACACTATACGTAAATCGAACGTATATATATTATATATGCATCACAAATTACGCTTTTTGTGTATAAAGAACATATTATATGGGTAGAATATTTATACGTATAGAGACATTGTGAGATACGTATAAGGAATTTGAAAAAAAGATTCTCATGTAATAAGTTATTTTTTAACCTATTATTGGATATTTCCGGTGTTTCAGGTTATTTTCATTTATAGTAGAGCACGCTTGTCAATTAAAACGCATTCTGCGATCACTTGAATTTTTCGCTGCCGCTTGTCCAACCATGCAACGTTTCTATACATGATTTTATCAGGGACAATGATACATTCTTCAGTAATGTGAGTTCACTAATCTCTGTAAGAATCTATTTATGACTACACTCGATCGCTCAATCGTAAAGAATATCGTTGAAGCTGTCAAATGTGCTGGGAACGTGTAGCGTACGTATATCGTACGTATACCGGAAACACGGTGAAAATTTACATTTGGCCCACTAAACTAATAAGTCTGGTTTACGTATACGAAACGTCGAAATCAGGCGAGTCGGCAAACCGTGTGCTGTACGTATGTCTATCGTATCACTTTGGTTGTGCCAAGCGTCAAGATAAACACATCTGCCGTACGTATATCGTACGTAGAACGAAAACACGGTAAAAATTTGCATTCAGGCCTACTGAACTAATAGGTCTGGCTTACGTATACAAAACGTCGAAATCAGGCGAGTCTGCAAACCGTGTGCTGTACGTATGTCTTTCGTACTCTTCATGATTTTGTATACGTGTATACTATACGTAAATCAAACGTATATGTATATATGCATAACAAATTACGCTTTTTGTGTATAGAGAACACATATGGGTAGAATATTTATACGTATAGAGAACGTGTGAGATACGTATAAGGAATTTGAAAAAAAGATTTTCATGTAATAAGTTATTTTTTAACCTATTATTGGATATTTCCGGTGTTTCAGGTTATTTTCATTTATAGTAGAGCACGCTTGTCAATTAAAACGCATTCTGCGATCACTTGAATTTTTTTCGCTGCCGCTTGTCCAACCATGCAGCGTTTCTATACATGATTTTATCAAACTACACTCGATCGCTCAATAGTGAAAGAATATCGTTGAAGCTGTCAAATGTGCTGGGAACGTCTGGTGTACGTATATATCGTACGTATACCGGAAACACGGTGAAAATTTGCATTTGGCCCACTAAACTAATAAGTCTGGTTTACGTATACGAAACGTCGAAATCAGGCGAGTCTGCAAACCGTGTCCTGTTGTATGCTGTACGTATAACATACGTATGACGTATGACGGAAAAGAGGTAGCTTGGTGCGTTCAGCCTACTGGATTAATACGCCTGGTTTACGTATACGAAACGTCGAAATCAGGCGAGTCGGCAAACCGTGTGCTGTACGTATGTCTATCGTATCACTTTGGTTGTGCCAAGCGTCAAGATAAACACATCTGCCGTACGTATATCGTACGTAGAACGAAAACACGGTAAAAATTTGCATTCAGGCCTACTGAACTAATACGTCTGTCTTACGTATACAAAACGTCGAAATCAGGCGAGTCTGCAAACCGTGTGCTGTACGTATGTCTTTCGTACTCTACATATATGTTATATGGGTAGAATATTTCGACGCGTCCAAATGAAATAAGGGTATCTCGCCGGGCGGGATAGAACGAGTGTATCTCGCCGGGCGAGATAGAACAAGTATATTTCGGTGGGCCGAATAGAACAAGTGTATCTCGCCGGGTCAGATAGAACGCCAGGCGGGATATAATAAGTGTATCTCGCCGAAAAGTCAGAATAAGGCTAACTCGCCGGTCAGGCAAGAACAAGGGTAACTCGGCCGACCGGCTAGAACAAGCCTAACTCGCCGGTCAGGCTAGAACAAGGGTAACTCGGCCGACCGGCTAGAACAAGGCTTACTCGCCAGTCGGTCTAGAACAAGGGTAACTCCCCCGTCGGACTAGAACAAGGCTATACGGGAAGAAAAAGATGTAATTTCTACATCTTCGGTAGTAATTATTTGGACAGCATCTTTTCGGGATTATGTCACAACTGACCCCGGGTCCGGGGCAGTTGTGACAGCGAATGGGGTCAATTGTAACACAAGGTTTTCACACAAAATCCAATTAATAATCACGATTGCGACATCCATTGATGACCCTCAAAATTTCTGCATCTGCATTTTTGAACTTTAGCACGGCGTAACTCCGTAACGGTTATTCTGAGAGAAAAATTCTACTGGACTTTTTTCTTCCTCTCTCGATTACCCGATGGCGATATTTTTCAGATTTTTTTTTAGACTTAGAGAATAACGGAAAATTCGCAGTGAAAAAATTGTATTTAAATCAATTATAATAGTATATTATGCGCCGAGGGAAAAAAGTGTTTTTTCCCGCACCACTTTTTTCCCTCGGCGCATAATATACTATTATAATTGATTTAAATACAATTTTTTCACTGCGAATTTTCCGTTATTCTCTAAGTCTAAAAAAAAATCTAAAAAATATCGCCATCGGGTAATCGAAAAAGGAAGAAAAAAGTCCAGTAGAATTTTTTTCTCAGAATGATCGTTACGGAGTTACGTCGTGCTGAAGTATCAACCAATGAAAAAACAGCATCAGCGTGGGTCTTAAAAAAAAAAACTAAAAAATATCGCCATCGGGTAATCGAAAGAGGAAGAAAAAAGTCCAGTAGAATTTTTCTCTCTGAATGACCGTTACGGAGTTACGCCGTGCTAAAGTTCAGAAATGCAGATGCAGAAATTTTGAGGGTCATCATCCATTGAGGTCATTCTGACTCGGGACCACTTTTTGAACCAAGACATGTCGTTCGAAAATGGTGTGGAGGGATATTTTCCAGCTGTTTTCCGTTTATGACCTCGGCATTAGCTTTTTCTTAGGTTAAACAGTTATCACGGACTCGTTATATTTTTTTTCTACTCTTTCGAGGCATTCTAACATGGAGGGACTAAAACAAACATTTTCGTATCAAGTAAGCTAAAATGTTACAGTATTATCCCATATCAAAATGTTACAACTGCTCCTGTCACAACTGACCCCAAACGGTTTTCTTAACTTCTGTGTGAAAATTTCGTTTATCTTCGCAATCCAAAGACTCGGAAAACCGTCAGAGCTGATCGAGAAATGTTCAAGGAAACGTATAGATAAAGAATATTCGATGTATATACCATAGAAATCTAGACATTACTGTTCGACTGAAATCGTAAAAACTAACTTTGGGCCCAAAAATAACAATACACCCCTCGCAATGCGTCTATTTCACGCGGTGGAAGCTGGCATGTAGATAAGCATTTCCGGACTGACTACATGCAAGACATACTGTAGGGACATAAACATACTTATTTTACTTTGAGAGATATTTGCGATGTAACAACTGACCCCTGTCACAACTGACCCCGGTCTACCCTACCGAAGATGTAGAAATTACATCTTTTTTTCCCGTGTATAGCCTTGTTCTAGTCCGACGGGCGAGTTACCCTTGTTCTAGCCTGACTGGCGAGTAAGCCTTGTTCTAGCTAGTCGGCCGAGTTACCCTTGTTCTTGCCTGACCAGCGAGTTAGCCTTATTCTGACTTTTCGGCGAGATACACTTATTCTATCCCGCCTGGCGAGATACACTTGTTCCATTCGGCCCACCGAAATACGCTTGTTCTATCTCGCCCGGCGAGATACACTCGTTCTATCCCGCCCGGCGAGATACCCTTATTTCATTTGGACCCGTCGATATGTATTTCTGGAGGTATTTGTCGTAGGTCCAAACAGTGGCCATAATCTTGTTCATTGGTCAATTTTCCTTCAATCAACCGATTTTCGGCCGCATTAGTACAAAAAAATCCGCGTAATCAGAAATACCCAAATTCGAGTAAAAGATGTGAATGAAAACGACAGTAGGCTCTAGCTCAGCTGATAAATTTTTGCGGGTCCTGAGATTTCGGGTTCTGACCACTCTCGAGGTGGGTCACATGCTCACAATAATCAGACAATTTGGAGGGGCTCCACGACAACTCTGGCATCAATGATTGATTTTGAAAGTAAATATCTCATATTTTGATCCAATTAACCGAGCGACGGGGAAGATGAGTCTCAAACTTGCAATCTTGATTAATTCTGAAAGTGAATATCCAACATTTTTATCCAATTAACCGACCGGCGGGGGAGATGAGTCTCAAACTTGCAATCTTAATCAATTCTAGGAGTGAATATTCAACATTTTAATCCAATTAACTGAGCGACGGGGAAGATGAGTCTCAAACTTGCAGCGATACTCGATTCTGAAAGCTAATATCCAACATTTTGAATTCTGAAAGTGAATGTCCAACATTTTGATTCAATTAACTGAGCGACGGGGGAGATGAGTCTCAAATTTGCGGCGGTACTCAATTCCGGAAGTGAATATCCAACATTTTGAATTCTGAAAGTGAATGTCCAACATTTTGATCTAATTAACTGAGCGACGGGGGAGATGAGTCTCAAATTTGCGGCGGTACTCGATTCTGAAAGTGAATATCCAACATTTTGATCCAATTAACCGACCGGTGTGGAAGATGAGTCTCAAGCTTGCAATCTTAATCAATTCTGGAAGTGAATATTCAACATTTTATCCAATTAACTGAGCGACGGGGGAGATGAGTCTTAAACTTGCAATCTTAATTAATTCTGAAAGTGAATATCCAAAATTTTGATTCAATTAACCGACCGGCGTGGAAGATGAGTCTCAAACTTGCAATCTTAATCAATTCTGGAAGTGAATATTCAACATTTTTATCAAATTAACTGAGCGACGGGGGAGATGAGTCTCAAATTTCCAACCTTAATTAATTCTGAAAGTGAATATCCAACATTTTGATCCAATTAACCGACCGGCGTGGAAGATGAGTCTCAAACTTGCAATCTTAATCAATTCTGAGAGTGAATATTCAACATTTTAATCCAATTAACCGAGCGACGGGGGAGATGAGTCTCAAACTTGCAGCGATACTCGATTCTGAAAGTGAATATCTATATTTTGATCCAATTAAGTGACCTACGGGGGAGATGGATTTTGATCCAATTAACTGACCGACGGGGGGGACGAGTCAAAAACTTGCAACGCTGCTCAATTCTGAAATTGAAAACCCAAAACTCCAAAACAATTGCTAGATTCAGATAAGTGAAGAGAGACAATCAATACAGAACGTGAAATTTGATTGAACTGGGACTTTTTTTCATGGTAAAGGCCTGCACGAGGGGGAAATAACTCGAGATTTGAGTGACACATCAATTCTTGGGTTGGAATAATTCAGAATAATTCATTCAATTCAAAATAATTCAGAGTAATTCAAGTTAATTCAACTTAATCCAACCTAATTCAACTTATTCAATTGATTCAATGTAATTCAATGTAATTCAACCTAATTCAATTAGTTCAATGTAATTCAATTTAATTCAATGTAATGCAACCTAATTCGACTTGTGAATTCAATGTAATTCACTATTAATCTACTGTTAATTCAGGTAATTCTCGTTAATTCAAGTAATTCAATTTTAATTCACGTAATCTTCACCAATTTAAGTAATTCTCATTAATTCAGTTTGCGATTTTCCCTTCAGGTCTGTACTGCCCGGAACGAATCCGCATGGAACCGCGCCGAACGGCGCAGAACCGCGCGGAAGCGAACCGAAATTTTTGCCACCCTACTGTGCATTAGATTTCGGTTCGCTTTCGCGCGGTTCGGCGCGGTTCCACGCGGTTTCGTTCCGTGCGGTCATAACCATGAAATGACGTGACCAATTCAAATGTTATGAATGAATTAAACACAGAATTGTTTCGGGAAAAAAAGCCAACTGGCATAAAAAACCCATTTATTGTCAAGTCCAAGGAAATATTAGTGCGCGCCGACACTCATCTCCGTACATCATCATTGACATTTCAATATTGTTCGAAATGGCCTCCGTTGTTCTCCACGCACAGCGTCGCTCGGCGGATGATCTCGTCCGGGATCCGTTCAAGCATATCCTCGGTGATGATGGCAGTGGCTGCATGTAACTTCATCTGAAGATCTCGCAGCGACCGAGGTGGAGTACGATAAACGTATTGCTTCGTGTGCCCCCACAAAAAAAAAAATCCAACGGCGTCAAATCCGGCGATCTTGGAGGCCATGCCACGAGCCCTCCTCGTCCTATCCACCGGTTATGAAACTGTCGCCCAATCGAGTTTCGTGCTTGGCGACTCCAGTGTGGGGGGGCTCCATCTTGTTGGAAATAAATTCTGCCCCGGTCTGCAAGTGGCAAGTCCTCCAGCAACTCTCGGAGATCGTTGTCCAGAAAATTGACGTACCCCGGTCCGTTGAATATGTCCCGCAGTACGACGGGTCCCATCTGGGAAAATGTGATATTTTTATGCACTGGCAAATGATCCTGACCGATTCCAATAACAATCAGCTGTTAAAATCGATAACTCAATACAATGATTTTTTTTTCATGTAAATTGCCCGAAGACAATTTCCATCTTCGAGCAGGCCAATAGGGAACGAGAAATGCCAAAACAAGGTCAGCGAGAAAAAAATTTGATTACGAAATAATGAAATTTAATAACTCAAACCTGTAGTGGAATCTGAATTTTCGATCAATGAATGTCGAGTTTTACTCACAAGTTTATTTCCGATCAATCCTGCCCAGATGTTAATCCCCCAGCGGACTTGGAAATTACGGGGTCTTACCAACCGCGGATTCTCTTCCGCCCAGTAGTGGTTGTTTCGTTGGTTGAAAATTCCTTGTCGATCGAACTTGGATTCATCAGTAAACATTATGGACTTGACGAAATCTTCATCGTTCTCATGTTGGGCCAGCAACCACTCGCAATACTCGAGACGACGTTCAGGATCCTCCGGATGCAATTCGTGAACGGGCGTGTGGTGATATGGGTGGAGATTTTCATCCATGAGCACGCGGTGGACGCTGGCATGATGACGGCCAACACGCAGACCGATCTCCCTCGTACTGAGGGTTGGGTCAGCGTGAAAGGCATCCAAAACATTTTCTTCCAACCTCCAGTCTCGAACGACATCAACCTCCGTACGTATCCGAGCTTATACCGATCCAGTTTCCGAAAAACGGTTCATGAGCGCCAGAATTGTCGTGTGATTTGGATGCCGGCGTAGCGGAAACCGTTCCGCGTATACTCTCGCAGTTTCATGCGCATTTCGGTTACACTCACCGTATGTGTAAACCATTTCTGCATATTCTCTAGGCTCGTACATCACTTTTGAATTTTCTGCAACGACTTTCTTTCAATTCACTTTAATTGACGACAAAATTATGAAGCACAAAATTTGTAAGGAAATAGGGGTTTTGTCAGGACGATTGAGGCATTAACACAAGTTTAGGAGGATATACACTATTTATTAATTATTAAACATCATTTTAACGATACATGTAATATACTGGTGCCTACGTCTAGGCTCGAGCGTACTCGGCGTCACACTGTTCGCCTGTCTCTCCCCACTCTCTAGCCTGTTCTCTGGCCGTAGCCCATGCTGCCACCTAACGACGTACACGCACACCTCACACTCCTCACAAATTAATCAGGTTACCTCGACCGAATGAAAAAAGCAACGCTATAAACAAACAAGTCAGTTGTCATGGAGAAGCGAATAGCCGTGTCGATCTTCGCAAGTTTAAATTGGTTGTGTTTTGTTTTATTGCATCGAAGTGACGAGATTTGAAAAGAGTTAATAAATTCGTCCGTACATAAATTGTTGCAGATCATTGAAAAGTAATGTATACGAATAGACAATATGCAGAAATGGCTGTTTTATACGGCGAGTGTCACCGATCAGCGCGGGAAACCGCAAGGGTATACGCTTCTCGTTTCCCCCATCGTCGGCATCCTAATCACACAACGATTCTGGGACTCGTCAATCGTTTGACCGAAACGGGATCGTTCGCTCAACGGCGTGCGGATGTTGGCCGTGTCGTCAAAAACTACCGATTCGCGGAAAAAGTCTTGGACATCGCTCACGTTGACCCGACGCTCAGTACCAGGGCAATTGGCAGCCGTATTGGCCGTCACCATTCAAGCGTCCACCGCGTTTTGCAGGACGAAAATCTTTCCCCACAGCATAGGTATGACACATCCGTTCATGAGTTGAATCCAGAGGATTATCAACGTCGTCGAGAGTACCCTAGTAGTGTTGCCTTCAGTCGCGAGAATTCTAGAAGATTCTGTGGCAAGTCTTCGTACAGACTCAATACAGAATCTTCACAGGCAATGACTTTTTGCAGTCTGACAACAGACTTCTGCAAGATTTCGGAAAATGCAGATTCTGATGTCAGACCCGCACGCAAATGCGGAAGTTTACACGCTGTGTCTGTAGCTGCAACCTGCATGCAGACTTCACTCGTTTCGCTACTAGGGTATTGCGATGAAGATTTCGTGAAGTCGATCATGTTTACAGACGAGTCGACATTTGATTGAAAAGAGCTTTTCGACCAACGTAACAGCCACTACTTGGCCAAAGAAAATCCGAAATTGGTTGGACCTCGCAGTTTTCACGAGCGCTGGGCGATCAAAATCTGGACCGGAATGGTCGAAGGTGAACTTGTGAATGAAATTCAAATTCCCATGCCTATTTGTATTATTAAAGTGCATTATTTCGTTATTAATTCTTTCTCAAACAACTGCGATTGTTAATGTAATCGGTCAGGATCGTTTATCAGTGCTGAAAAATAAAAACACATTTTTCAAGATGTGGCCTGTCATAGTGCCACGGGGCCGGATGTACTTTCAGGAAGATGGAACCTTTTCGCACTGGACTTGCCGAACTCGAAATTGGATTGGGCAGCAGTTCAATCGCCGATGTATCGGACGCAGAGGGCCGGTAGCGTAGCCCCCAAGATCGCCCGATCTTACCCCCTTTGAATTTTTTTCTTCGGAGGCATATGGAAAAGTACGTTCAGTTATCTACCCAAGACGCTTGATGATCTGCTGATGAAGTTACACGAGACCACCGCAGTCATCACCGACAATACGCTGGAACGTATCTCGGGAGATATCATCCGCCAAGCTCGACTGTGCCTAGAAAATAACGAGGGCCACTTCGAACTATTTTGAACAAAGTTTTATTTTTTTTCTTTTTTTATTCATTTTTATATCAGTAAAATCGTTGAATAATGAAATAGTCCAGTCATCACGTGAAGCTACCTTGCAAAGTGAACAGGTAAGCTAATTTGGTACGAATGTACGTTTAGGTATCCATTACAAGAATCTCTCATTACCCCTAAAATTTGCCTCTGCTACCCCCCGCGGGGGGGTGAAAGCATGCCGAAATTCAGTTTTCGCGGAATAACTCGCAAACGGTTGTCTCTACGACCAAAATAGTTTTCATCAAACTTGTATAGCTAATAAAATTCTCTAAAAAATTGTTCTTGGACTGATCTTTATGCGATGCTTAACTTCCGAAATAACGCCACCCGAAGAAAGGACAAAATGTGCGGGGCGCGTGGGACCACATCTCGCAGTCAAGGTCTCGCGCGCGGCCTCCTGTCGCCGGGGGGTCTCTGATCGAAAAATGTTCGATACCTTTTTTGAAGGGATTGAATGAAGCTATAAATTGTGTTTTATCCTCGGTAGCTTTACTATTTTGGTCGTAGGGACAACCGTTTGCGAGTTATTTCGCGAAAACTCAATTTTGGCATGCTTGCACCCCCCGGAATGAGAAATTCTTGTAATGGGTACCTAAATGTACCTTCGTACCAAATTTCAGCTTTCCTGTTTACTTTGCAAGGTAAGCCGATCATACGGTCTCCGGCGAATGGGCTAAAAAAAGTGTTGGAATAAAAATTATTATTCTTAACCAGAAATTGATGAATTGATAAGAAAATTGACTCTCAAACGGAGAATACAAATCCCAGCCAAATAAAATTTCATACATTATGTTAATTATTACTTTAGCAAACGTTGCATACGTACCTAATCGTTCAAAATAGTACATTTCTTTTCGAGTGCGAAAGGTTTGTTTTGGCACGAGTGGAAAAACAACTGTCGCACACGTATTGCACACAATTTTATGACACAAACGCGTGTAAAGTCCGATTTTACGCACGCTACGCACGAAATGAAATAAAGAACATTTCCTGATTCCTTCAGTTGCAGACTCTATCAATATCCAACCTACGGCTGAGGTACCCGGAAACATTCATGGGAAGTATCGGAATGAACCTTTGATTGCCATCCGTTCTCAGATGTTCGATATCACTAGTTTAGGATTTGAAATTCCAATCTGGTTCGCCTCGTCCGATAAATTCAAATATGTGAATGTATAAGATAGCGAACGATAGAGTCACCAAAACTGAAATTCCTTTTCGATCCATAGTTGAGTTAGAATTTCACGTACGAAGGCCTCCGTTATCACTATTATTTTTTTTTTTTCAGAAAGTAGATTTTGTATCCAAAAATCGTCCTCAAACTTCAATCTTTATCGAAAAATGCACAAATTGTGTTGCAATGATCAGGATAGGTGATGAAGATCATGAGAAATTACTTCATCAGTTTATTCGGACCTCGTATCACATTTTGAAATTTATGATTTCGATTTTTGAGTCTCTACTATTTAGAAATGACGTCAAGGCACGAAATTAATCGAAAAAAATTGGAAAAACGCAACTAATGCTATCTGAAAATGAAGTCGAGAAACAAAATTAATCGGAAAAATGAGGAAAACGCAATTAATTCTTTGCCTAACTTTGGTAAGTAGACCATACAGCCTCCTTAACGTCTAGTTTCAAAATAATGACAATCCACCATCGAAAATCGATATTTCCGTTCAATTCGACATTTCTAACGATAATTAGGTGTTTGTCATTTTTTGAATAATTGAATTAAACCTAAATATCAAGTTTCAATAGTGGCTCATCGTCATTTTAAAAGTCGGGTAGATTCTTAGTTCAAGCCCTGGAGTAAAGTAATCGAAATAAATTATTTAAAAAATTACAAACACCTAATTATCGTTGGAAATGTCGAATTAAACCTGAATATCAAGTTTCCATAGTGGCTCGTCATTATGACTAATTTGGCCAGGAAGCTGCAATCAGTTTGACATGCCTTCAAGTCTTTAAGGAAAAACGCGATTGAAACTCTACCTCTGTGTTGGTGTGAAAAAAAGTTTACTTTCTGTTTCTCCATCATTGGCGTACGACCTTAAGCATTGAATTTATCAGAATAAGGTTGCGATCGGAATTGCTTGAAATTTGATTCTCGGGAAGTTTGGTTGTATTCATTTATGCCGTGAAGCTGAGAATGGAAGAGAAAATGCAATTTTCTGAATTTGGTGCGGCTTTTCAAGTTTGATTCCAAAAATATCCTCTCTACAGTTTTTGGAGTTAAAACTCACTCCATTGGAGTCAAAATTCGCTCCTGTGATACTGAAAAGAGCGCGAATCCAGTAGAGTGATTATTCACTCCAATTGAGTCAAATGTCAATCTTTCTTGAAGCGGTTTGTTCACTCAAATCTTTTGGAGTGAAAAATTTCACTCTAATGGAGTGATAAAGTCACTCCATTCATTGGAGTTGCGCTGTTTTCACCCCAAAAGATTTAGAGAGTCAATCCTGGAAAAAAGATTGTGAGGACTAGACGTGTAGAGGAACAAACCTCTTACAATTTTGGCCTGCACGGTATTTCGTAAAATTACAAATGGCTGAGTTATTCGAAATAAAAAACATTGTTTTAGAAAAAAAAATCGAAAACATGCAGAAGGTCGATTCAATCGCCATTTTGAATTTAAACCTCCAGTGACCCCCCCCCCCTCCACCCCGAGGGTTCGAGACAAAAAAAAAAAAACACTGGGTGGTGAAAAAAAAATCTCAAAATCCATCAAGTCGAACTGAACCGGCGTGATATTCAACGCGTTGAATCCACAAAAATGACTCACCCTGCACTGTAGCGGACGCGGTTTGATGCGGCGCACGCAGCTTTTGTTATAGCAACGAGCGCGGATGCACAGCAACCGCTCTTCTTATGGTTTCGCGCGCAAATTGCTAAAGATCGATACTGATTGGTTATGGTAATTATTGATTTTTTGAAAAAACTATTGCACCCACGACATTTTGGTAAAGGCCAATATTTTTTATTTTCTTCACGGATCACCCCATATACGCTTGTATGAGTTCCTTCGCGACACCCTATGTATTCTAGAGGTACAAGGAACCACTGTAAGACGTATATCGAGACGTATATATTACGTAGTAGGGGAGACCGGGGCAAGTTGGAGACCTTAAGCTTCGAATGCGTTTCTTTAATCAATTGTGAGTGAAATTCAAAATCTTTCGGTATTTTCTCAAACTATGAGATGTTAGCTATAACAAAAAAAATTGACATCGAATTCGGTTATTTACAAACTGAGTAATTGCGATTTTTCTAAAATTTCGCATACCTACTCGTCGACTTGCCCCGACCACGGGGCAAGATGACTATTCTATCGGGGCAAGTTGGCGAATGCTAGATTTCGGTTCCATGGGCGTCGAAGAATGTTGTTTCAGTTAAAAAATACTTCATTCTATTCCTACCCGGAAAGGATACACACATGCGGTCACATTTTTTTCATACATTTTTTCTCATATTTACGAACCATGTCTGCAATATGGTGATTCCACACGACAACCTTATAAATCGTGGAAAAATGTACCAATATATTTATTCAATCTTTTATTCATTTATTTATTTCTCTATTCATTACAATTACATCTTAGCCTAATTTTTTTTAAATCCCATTCACTGAACCACATGTCAACTTGCCCCCACCAAGTTGCCCCATATGCCGCTATTGAACAAAAAATAACCTCATAACCAGTTAATTGCCGAAAGTTCGGGCTCCTATAGTTCTATAGCATCCATATGGATGCATGAATGAAGGATTAATTCGACAGTACGATCTTGGTTACCTTCACTTCTGTGAAACTGTTTTCCCGGACACAAAATATTACATCGCGCGCGCCCAAAACCGCAATTTCTCTGTAAAAAGCCATGTGACTTTGACATACAAGTCTACATCAGTTTTATTACTGCGCGGGGGTATGTTCAACAGTTTCCATTGTCTTAACTGGCATAATCTCTCGGAATATTCGCAAAAAAACGATTTCGTCATCTTGCCCCCGTCTCCATCTTGCCCCGGTCTCCCCTATCCCGTGTAGAAATTTGTTAGGGAAGGCCTGACCAATGTTAGGGCCCCCATTGAAGTGTCCATTTCTGGTCCCGACTGAAAATGTAACATTTCGCACATCAGGCCCCGATATTTTCAATTTTTGTAGGATAATTGATCAGGCCCCGGTCAAGCCCTGATATACTGGCATTGTAAAAATGTTAGCAGTATGTTTTTGAGGATAGCTTATTAGGCCCTGAGCAATACCCTCACAATTGCCTGATCAGGGCCTGATTAGTTCGTTATTCTTAAATAAATATACCGCTTGGATTGTGGCCAGGTCAGCAGATCAGGGCCTGACCAGGGCCTGATCAGGGTCTAATCATTTATACTAAAACCAGATCGGGGCCCGCCGTGCCGAATGTTACATGTCATCATCAGGGCCCGAACTGTGATCAGGGCAAATAATCAGGGCCTGATTGCCCCCTGACCAAATTTCTACACGGGATTCCCTGCGTTGTACTTCAATTTACGTCCAATATACTGATGCGATACGTATGTCTTTCGTACTCTTCATGATTTTGTATATACTATACGTAAATCGAACGTATGTGTATTATGTGTATACGCTTTTTGTGTATAGAGAACATATATGGGTAGAATATTTATACGTATAGAGAACGTGTGAGATACGTATAAGGAATTTGAAAAAAAGATTTTCATATAATAAGTTATTTTTTAACCTCTTATTGGATATTTCCGGTATTTTCATTTATAGTAAAGCACGCTTGTCAATTCAAACGCATTCTGCGATCACTTGAATTTTTCGCTGCCGCTTGTCCAACCATGCAGCGGTTCTATACATAATTTTATCAGGGACAATGATACATTCTTCAGTAATGTAAGTTCACTAATCTCTGTAAGAATCTATTTATGACTACACTCGATCGCTCAATCGTGAAAGAATATCGTTGAAGCTGTCAAATGTGCTGAGAACGTCTGGTGTACGTATATCGTACGTATACCGGAAACACGGTGAAAATTTGCATTTGGCCCACTAAACTAACAAGTCTGGTTTACGTATACGAAGCGTCGAAATCAGGCGAGTCTGCAAACCGTGTCCTGTTGTATGCTGTACGTATAACATACGTATGACGTATGACGGAAAAGAGGTAGCTTGGTGCGTTCAGCCTACTGGATTAATACGTCTGGTTTACGTATACGAAACGTCGAAATCAGGCGAGTCGGCAAACCGTGTGCTGTACGTATGTCTATCGTATCACTTTGGTTGTGCCAAGCGTCAAGATAAACACATCTGCCGTACGTATATCGTACGTAGAACGAAAACACGGTAAAAATTTGCATTCAGGCCTACTGAACTAATAGGTCTGGCTTACGTATACAGAACGTCGAAATCATTCGAGTCTGCAAACTGTGTGCTGTACGTAAGTCTTTCGTATTTCTTCGGTGTGCCCGACGCCGAGATACACACACATGGCAGAAAAGCGGTAGCTAGGTGCATTTCAGCTTACTGTAATAATATGTCGCATCCACGTATATTAAATGTTAGGATCAAGAAAATTTATACGTCGTCAATGTCACAATGCGATACGTATGAGAAACATACCTTTCGTGTCGCCTACGTTGCCCGTGCAAAATGGAAACGCTTGCCAAAGTCTTGTGTATAGCTTGAAATACCCTTGAAGCGGTTAAAAAACAATTGAAAAAGCCTTGTGATCGGCTTGCTGACGCTTGGCTTTTGAACCAAGAGTTTTGCAAGCCTTGGGAAACGGTTGGTTTTTAGCCTGGCAAACACTTGATGACAACGCTTGGCAACACCTTGGGTCGAAAAACCCTTGCACAAGCCTTGTAATAAGCTTGCTAACGCTTTGATTTTGAACCAAGAGTTTCACAAGCCTTGGGAAAAGATTGGCTTTTGCCGATCATAACGCTTGGCAACACCTTGGGTCAAAAAACCCTTGCGTAAGCACTGGGATCAACTTGCGAATGCTCGGCTTTTGGAGCAAGAGTTTCACAAGCCTTGGGAAAAGTTTGGATTTTGCTTTGGCATGATGATTACTCTTGCTTGATGATAACTCTTGGCATCACCTTGCGTTGAAAAACCTTTAGGTGAGTCTTGCGATCACATCATTGCCGCTTCGTGTCTAAACCAAGAGTTCAGGAAGCCTTGGGAAACGGTTGATTTTCACCTTGGCCAACACTTGATCACGACACTTAGTAAAACTTCACGTCAAAAAACCTTGTTCAAGTCTTGTCGTAAGCTAGCCAACAAAGCAAGGGTTTTGCAAGCCTTGGGAATAGCTTGACTTACGTATGTTAGTTGCCAAAAATCTGAAATCGGCATTTTTAATTGCGGAATCATTATGAATAGCTGCAGCCGCGTATATTACTCATCTAGATCAACAAATATAACGCTCTGATCATAAATAGGTGAAAGTTGTACAAAAATTCAATAGGTAGTTTGGCGTAGTAGGTAGGGCGTGTGACTAATATAGCAAGCGAGCGATAGGGTCCCGGATCGAATCCCGAAAAAAACATGCGAAGTTTTTCTGAGCTAAACATGCGTTTTATCGACGGTATATAGTGAATTATGAGCAGTTCGGCGAAAAAAGGCGGAAAATTTTTATTTTTGCTTAATTTTGCAATATTTTATGTCAACAATTCTTGTACCAGTGGAAACCCTTTCTTAACCCTTGGTGAAGTCTTCCAGAAGCCTTGAAAAGACCTTTTCTTAACCCTTGGTGAAGTATTTCAGAAGCCTTGACAAAACCCTTTCTTGAACCTTGGCAACCCATTCAGACGCCTCGGAAAAACCCTTTCTTAACCCTTGGTGAAGTCTTTCAGAAGCCTTGAAAAAACCTTTTCCTAACCCTTGGTGAAGTCTTTCAGAAGTCTTGAAAAAACCCTTTCCTAATCCTTGGGAAAAGCCTTGGCAGTTTTGTTTCAATTTGCAAGCTTTATCGAACAATGGTTTTGCAAGCGTTCAAACTAATGGTTTTGCAAGTGTTTAAACCAATGTTTTGCAAGCGTTTCGCAATCCTATTTCAAGGCAAAAATTTTTGCACGGGTGTTATCAATACGAAGATCTCCCTTCTACTCGACATATATCGTACGTAAATCGAAGGTGTCTTGAAGGTCTAATTCGGAAACCTAAGTGTATACATATACGTCTTCCGTATGTACAGTAAACATTTAAAAAGCGTTGTTTTGCGTGACGTGAAAGATACGTACATAATGCGTATAGACTAGGTTTCTTAAAACATCTGAATAATCACTAATTATATACGTTGATGGTACATATAATAAAAGTTTTATGATTATCATAATACTATACGCAATATGAATGTAATTTATACGTACATTTCGTACATACGTACATACGTGCGTAAACAAACGGCTCCGGCATTGACGCGAATGATACAAGTGTTATACGTATATACTTCGTATAGAAAATACGTCTTGATTGTATACATCGCGTACACGTATAGTATGCGTATCATTTTAGCTGTATACGTAAACAGACGTTAAAACGTATTTCATATGTAAAATCAACGAAGTGTTCCGTGTGGGCCGTAAAAACTATTTATTAAGGAAAAGGCATTAAAATTAAGCCACTTCGACGCCACCTGAGACGCACATAAACGTGCATATAGGAACTGCTGTACAACGTAGTAAACTGCGGTTTAATCACCTTCCGTGTTTTGCGCGGAGTTCTTTGGAATACATAACTGATAACAAACAGGATACGAAACAAAGTTGTGGAATAATGGATCCTCGTGGCGATTGGTTGCCACGTCCACTTGTACATTTTATTTTTATGGAAAGTGAGCCAAGATTCTGAGGTATGGAATTCCATACCTGCTTGCTTCCGAAACCATAGGCGGATCACCGGCCCTGTATTCGGTCGTCATAAAAATATAGAACTCGCGGAATACTTATTTTGTTTATGACCCTGGAAGATTTGTCACGAATTCTCAATCACTCTATATTAATGACATCTTTGAAACGTGCCTTTTTCGTGCCGTAATAGTATATTATGCACCTAGGGCGGTCGAAGCCGAGGATTACAATCGCACGAGTCTAAAACAACGTTTGCCCTGTGGTGCATACGATACTTTATACACCGAAGGGAAATAAAGCGATTTTCCCTGCTGGAGCAGGGCAATAAACGGCCGTTTATATCCCTGAGGTATATAAAAAATATTTATTAAGGAAATGGCGAAACGGCTGTACAACGTAGTAAACTGCGGTTTAATCACCTTCCGTGTTTTGCGCGGAGTTCTTTGGAATACATAACTGATAACAAACAGGATACGGAACAAAGTTGTGGAATAATGGATCCTCGTGGCGATTGGTTGCCACGTCCACTTGTACATTTTATTTTTATGAAAAGTGAGCCAAGATTCTGAGGTATGGAATTCCATACCTGCTTGCTTCCGAAACCATAGGCGGATCACCGGCCCTGTATTCAGTCGTCATAAAAATATAGAACTCGCGGAATACTTATTTTTTGCAACACTTGCATGGGGAGTTCGATTTAGCGCACCGCGGAAAGTGCGCGAAGCGGTCGATTACTGCGCTGGGCGGAGAGCGTGAAATAATATAGCAGACGACGGTTTTAGCGTTGAGTAATGTTTATTATTCCACGCTAGTCTCAGCGAGACTCTGTTAGCTAGCGCCATCAGACGGGATTATACTTGGTAACTACAATCGCGTGCGCTGCTCTACGCCACGCTCAGGTTAGAGTGCCGAGTGCCGCGGCGGCGAAATCGAACTACCCATTGCAAGGGGTTACAAAAAGTATGGTGTGCAACGCATGCGGGTTGTCGATCCCCGAATCGTGCGAGCATGTCGACACTCGTCTATGGCTCGTGACACTCGTCTATGGCTCGTGACACTCGTCTATGGCTCGTGACACTCGTCTATGGCTCGTGACACTCGCCTGCGGCTCGTGACAACTCGCCTGCGACTCGTGCGCCATACTCTCACTTATCGAGAATCGCCAACTTTGGCACTTACCGTGGCTTATGCCATACACGGAAGAAGCCATTAAGGAAAAAGAAGAAGAAGAAGAAGAGAATCGCCAACTTCCCGCACGAGTTGCACAATATACTATTGTCGGTCGTCATAAATGATACTGCCTAATCGCACGATAAGACAGTAACTTGGTCACGTCACCTTTACCCTTTGTACATTTGCGGGGAGAATTTCTTAATACTGGAGTGATGATACTGAAGTATCATGTAATAGACAATTAGGCATGATCGCATTATTGTATCTGTTCATGCACGCCCCTACCGAAAAAGTTCACGTCATAAATGTCATGAAAAAGTAGGTAATTAATGATGTGATAAATCGTATGCTCTTATGGAAGATTTCAGCTTTACATTTATTACCTGATTTATCATATGATTTATCATGTGATTCCTTAGATGGGTCTATTTTTTGTATGTAAAATGCATACTTAATTTCACAATTTCTCATATGATTTGTTTGGGGCGTCCGAAAAATATGGAACTCGCGGAATACTTGAGTTCAAATATTCAGGAGTGTTTACTTTACATTACTTCCTCAAGCATAAATATTTCAACCACTTCGAAAAATCTATAAAGACTCATCAGATCATTCGCGAGTAACTTCACGTTATTTCTGGCATCTGAAGATGGTTGGACGACTGTTCCTCATCATAAGATGACATGTCTTTATTACATATTTACAGGAGTCAGTAGGATTGAATGAATGATTGTCGGCTCACGGCTCAGACACGTAATTATATTCGAAGTTCCAGTCACTGCTGATACATTTCGTTAACATATTTACAGATCACCACTTCTCGATCTTGGTTTCTAATTGGTTACACTCTCCTTTATTATCTGTACAAGCTAATTAATTTTTATCTACTACATACTCAAAATACACTGATATTTTGGTTTTGCCCTCACTGAGCTCAATCTACAGTGAACACATCAATGTTCCAAATACCACAGCAAAGAGCATTCAATTGCTGACAAAATGGCGCTAAGTAGGATCCTTTAGCATAAATAGAAAAAAAGTATGAGCCTGTCAAAAAAAAATCGGAAAAGTGTTACAACTGACCACAACCCCAGGGTCAGTTGTAACACAAGATTTTTTCACAAAATTAGATTATTTATCAGGATTTTGATGATTAATATCAGACATTCCCATAAGGAATACGTGTTTCAGGAACTAAAAAATATAAAAATTACTTTTCATCACCTCTTGATGGCCGAATATCTTCCTTTGGATAAAATCTTATAAATATAATGTTTTTCAATATTATTATTATTATTATTTGATAACATAAACTTCGATAATGCCTGAATAAAAGAAGGAGAAGGAATGTTGTTAGCTGTAATCATCCGCCATCAAATGGTTGCAATGTCCCCGGGCCAACTGTTACAACTGACCCCAGACGAGTTTTTTACTTCAAGTCGAAATTTCATTTATTCTGTCGAATCTATCAACACAAAATACTGTGAATACTGACACAGAATTGGCCAAGGAAACATATGAACAAAAAAAAATTGGAGATTTATCATAGAAGTCTAATTATCGATGTTTAACTAAGATTGTAAGAACTTACTTAAGGCCCGAAAATAACAATGGGCCCCGCTACCCATTTCCGCTTTGCACGGAGGACCGTCACCTACTAATGTGCTAGTTCGGACTACTTGCACGGATTATGATGCGGCGGTATATAAATGTCCTACCCTTAATTTTAGAGATATTAACAATGTTACAACCGTACCCTGTTACAACCGTACCCAGTCTACCCTACTTGATTTTTCGGACACGATCATTGATAGTCTTTTTTACCAGGTCTGTGGGGTAACTGTTTTATTTTACCTTTGTGACTAGGAGCAGGTTCTTATGATGGAAACTTTCGTGTGCGAGCATAACTGCTCTGTCTGTCAGGCTTAGTATGGTACCGATCTTTTGGTTTACAGGGTGGTGCGAGTGGTAAGATATATACCGACGGGACCATGTGGGTTTTGGTACCAATCCACGGTGATAATCGTTCCATCTTTGTTAATCAATGAAAGTTCAAGGAAGTTTATGCTTTTTTCGGTGGATTCCTGCTCCACCGTGATCTGAAGTTTCTGGTGGTACGAGTTGAACAAATGTAACATGGTGTCAACGTCTTCTTTCTCAACAATAGTCAAAATGTCATCCACATGCCTAACGTACAGTAAGGGCTGGGATGTTAAGGCATTAAAGCCAAAAAACTTCTAGGTCAGTGAGAACTATGTCGGCTAAAATCGGGGACAAAGAAGAACCCATCGGTAAGCCAAACACCTCTTTATAGATGACCTTATCAAAACTGAAAACAGAGGCTTCAAAACACAGTCGGAGTGCAATAACTAATTCATCTACTGGGACCTTGGTGTTTTTTATTATCAGGGGCCATCTGCTGGTAAGTGCCGCAAGAGCTAAATCAGTGGGTATGTTGGTAAAGAGTGATTGATACCACATCAAGCGATAACAGAATGTGTTCAGCGGAAATTGGGGTCCCAGAGATACGTTTCTTAAGTGCAAAACTATTATTGACCTGGGAGGCTGGTGGCGGCATCGATGTTTTGATAAGGTTGGATAACCATTTTGCCGAGTTGTAGGTTGGGCTGTCTATGAACGAAACAATTGATCTAATCGGAACACTTGGTTTACGGATATTTGGCAACCCATAAGCCCTTGCAATGACCGCGTCGCCAGGTGCAAGGAACGATTTACAAGCCCGTGTAATGTATCCGCCTTTCTCCCATCTGAGAGCTAAGTCGTTAACCTTTGTTTGCAGATTGTTCGTGGGATTTTTAATAAGGGCCTGGTAGGTTGATTGGTCATTAAAGAGGTTGCGCATCTTTAAGCATTGAAAATGCTTCTATTTTGGGGTATTTAGAGAGTGTAGGTGGTGGGTATGAGTGTCCGATCGGCAAATTTAACATTTTGAGCAACAGATGTAACGTAAAATCGTCACGGGAGTCGGATATAGAAGGCATGTAAGGTTTGAAAGTTTTTTGTTTTAATATGAACAAGAGAACCGGATGTGTATTATGGTCAGTTATCCCGGGAGTAATGGAAGCGAGTACGTGAAAAACGTTAACTGATGCCGAGCGATCGAAATTATATTGCAAACACAAATTGGATATCAATGACGGGAATAACTTTGAGTGTAAAAAACCTAGAATTTCTGAGGTTGGAAGAATTAAATTGTTTCGGGAACGTGAACGTAAGACACAGTGCATAAAAAACATAAAAGTTCAGCGGAACGCACGCAAAAATTTATGTGAAAAAAAAATAAAAATGAAAGAAAAATCATAAGAAACATTTTCAATGCCTAAGATTCTTGCCCCACGGGTAAAACCTGTATTCTGTAAGAGATGATCTACCTGGCTATGGGACACTACACTCTTTTCCCTGCTAACACAGAACGTTATAAAAACGTTATTAAGACGTTTCGAAAAACACGTACATACGTTTTTTTCGAATAGTTGAAAAAACGTCTTAAAAACGTAGTTAAAACGTTTTTTTGGCCGCACTTTTTTCCCACAAAAGTTCAGTAGAGCTGACAGAAACGTGGTAAGTACGTTTTTTACACGTCATCAAAACGTCTTAATACCGTTATTCCAAAGTTTTTTGAACGTTAGAATAACGTTTAGGGAGACGAATTATAAACGTTGTATTAACGTGTATTACAAGTTTGTATTCGAAAAAAAAACTCGGGACTGCCGGGCTCGGGATTTGAACCCACGTCTCCCGGGTGGCAGTCCATGCGCCAATCCACTGAGCCACTGTAACTCCTTAAATATATAAGCATCGATATAATATTTATACAGTCGATTCACTCACATCGAATAAAACGTTACTATAACGTTTAACAGACGTTTTCAAAACGTCAATATATGTATATATATATATATGTATATGTATAATCAATTACTTGTAATACACGTTAATACAACGTTTGTAATTCGTCTTCTAAACGTTATTCTAACGTTCAAAAAACTTTAGAATAACGTTATTAGGACGTTTTGAAGACGTGTAAAACACGTACTTACCACGTTTCTGTCAGCTCTAGTGAACTTTTGTGGGAAAAAAGTGCGGCCAAAAAAACGTTTTAAAAACGTTTTTAAGACGTTTTTTCAACTATTCGAAAAAAACGTATGTACGTGTTTTTCGAAACGTCTTAATAACGTTTTTATAACGTTCTGTGTTAGCAGGGTTATTACACGTTACCTAGAGTTAGTAGTAGTTGTTTATCGTTTGACATGGACAGACGTATCCGCTGTAATTTGTTAAATAAACTCCTCTTTTGATACAATTATGTTCATTATTTGGAATCCCGACCATCCTAAAGTTCTAAATACATTTCTTTGTGCATAACAAAGAACAACTGTCACGTTTCCTTTATCCGCATTCGTGATAAACAGTTCGGCCGGGTGTTGTTGGAAAATGTTACCACAATGAGCTCTAAACGAGTACTAAGAGAAGAAGTCATGAGGTTGCAAACAAGTTTGAATCATGAACAATTAGCAGTTATAAAAGTAGTTATTAACAGAGTAGAAAATAAACACGTCACAAATAGATACTCTTATCTTGACGGACCAGGTGGGAGCGGGAATTAGTATATTTCGATTCCTCCAAAAATACTCCTTAACAAAAATTAGTTTTAACAAAAGGCGTCTTTCAAAACATTCTTCCTATGGAAAGTTTGAAATCAGATACGACTACCAAGTACAAGAATTAACAATAAAATTAAACCAATCTGGTTTTTCAAATAATTAGTTATGTGATAAAAATTGGAAGGAAAAGTTCTGAAAAAAACTTTGAACGAAAAAAAAATGTAGGGAGTGGTACTTGGCGGGCCAGGTGTGGGTAGATGAAAGAGTATTAGGTCAAATATTTACGTGACATTTTCATCAATTGCTATGATGGCCCGCCAAGTACCACTCCCTACATTTTTTTTCGTTCAAAGTTTTTTTAGAACTTTTCCTCCCAATTTTTATCACATCACTAATTATTTGAAAAACCAGATTGGTTTAATTTTATTGTTAATTCTTGTACTTGGTAGTTGTATCTGATTTCAAACTTTTCATAGGAAGAATGTTTTGAAAGACGACTTTTGTTAAAACTAATTTTTGTTAAGGAGTATTTTTGGAGGAAGACTTTTTGTTGGTAGATTTTTTTGGGGAGACCACATTAATGTACTTGGCGACGGTTTTTGCACCAGAGGTGCTTTTTTGGGAGATATCATTACTTTTTGTAAAATTTCGCTTGACTACCCAATAATTGTGCTCGCTCGCTCGGTTGTCAGTAATACTTATATGCATATAGTTTCCGGGAATGAATGGAGTTCGTTGCATACAGGGTTATAGCTGTTGCTCACTCTAATTTTCCTTGAGCATTCGAATATTAAATATCGAATATCGTTATTGCATAAAAAAATCCTTCCAACATTTTTGAAATAATGGTAGCTTAGCTGTGAAAAAAAAACTTCAGCCTCCTGCGGTCAAAATGTAAGAGCAGAGAACCTTGCGATGAAGATTTTGCCCATCGCTGCCTAAAATTCCTTGTGTCTACACTTTCATCGCAGAAGACTGCTTTTTTTTCACAGTCTGTACTACCATTATTCAAAACCTTCTGAGAGGATTTTCTTGTACACCTCTCTCCAACATTGTGGGAATTGATAAACCAATTTTTGCCAAAAATTTCACCAGTCTTCTGCTAAATAATATGAAGCCTGTTGGGTATAATGTTAGGTACATGTAACTCCAGAATTGTTGATACATTACATTATGGTCCGAACCTAGATAATTTTTCGCAGACTCTGATAAAAGTTTAGAATAAAACTAACGATAAAAGAATCATTGTCCCAATTAGAAAATCAGGAGATAAATTATGTCATGTACAATGAATAATTTGTCACAGGTAATCTTGGAGACGATTAGGGCATTTAAGTGAACAAGTTAAGTATTTATGAAGAAACATGACAAATGTTCGTATCAACTTTTTCTTGGCGACTTATTGTACTCGGACATATTTCTACGGTAAGAGCCATTTGTATAGAAATCAGCTATTTTTTATCCCTGATACTTTGAAAAAATCGATAGGGCTTTACCTGAGGCGCATCGTCATTAGTTACATTTGGTGTCGAAGCCCTTTTTCACCCATTTCAGTTGAGCGGAGAGACTTTCAGGGTTGTTTAAAGTTCCAATTAGGTTTATTTTTCTGTTTTGTGGATGTACACTTTAGAACTAGAGTTGATGTATTGAAATTCATACTTATATTTATAACAAATACGTTCGGCAATATGTTGCATCGTTGAAACTGTCACACAATTCAAAAGTGATCAATCTGTGTAATGTGAGGCTTATACCACAGCGTTTCGAATTTGGCATTGATGTTTCATCAGTTGCGAAATGAGATATGCATTAATGCTGCGAATAATGTTTTCAATCAATCAAGCAAAACTAACGAGATAAAACTTTTTTGCTCATCTAAATTAGTTGTGACCAAAGTGAATGAATAAGTTTGTTTGTCTCACTTCATCCGAAATGTATTGAGTTCGGCAGATTATTGGGACTCAATAAATATTCTATAAAATAGAAACACTGCAATGTTATTAATTTGGGAGATCAATAGATTTTAGAAAATCGACAAATAAACATTACAGACTGACACATCGTTTCGTACACGTACTCAACAATAGCAGGTATAAGCAGGTGAATAATATCAAAGACTTAATTCAACCATAACCTTCTTATAGTCACATATCCTAATACATGATTTATTTCTATCGTACTCAATCAGAGTGCTGATGTTGGTTCGCCAAATAGCTCAAGCGATAAAATATATTAGTAGTTAAGATTCAACGAGTAAAAAGTTGATTGGTGACGAATCAAGGATTACATGTTCAACTATATTATAGATACATTCAACTTTCTACGTAGTTACAATTGATAAAGTTGATTCATCTGCTTGGAACTAGAAACACGGTGAAAATTCATGAACCGAGACTGAGTCAGAATATAGCCACAGCTTTTGAAATTTCACATCAAGAAAAGTTTGAACATAAAACTATTTTGCGAGTTATATGAAACCCAAACCAAGACACTGTAGATGGTAGACGGTCGAGTTTTTAGAACGCACGCCGGTCTACACTAGACACAATTCATTACACATGGAACTACATATACCTCATCTGGTTGTTACTTGTTAGAGATCTGTATTGAAATGAATCCGAAGCTCGTGAAAGCAAATCCACTTTCACACAATGAACACTCAACAATTTTTCCGTACGTATACGTGTTATTAACCACATTTCTAACCTCAAAATTGCAAGTTTCATGATTTTATGCGAGACACCTCTATTTATTACAATTCAGCTCTTCGATTCATACGTTAACATCTGTATAATAATAACAGAGAGAAACAAAGCGCATAAAACTTGGAAAATGATGAGATTTTATTGCGACCGACGCAACTGACAGCTCTGTCTCGGGTAATCGATTCTCGATCTTACGTTTAAACATGGCGGTCTATTCACTTCGGTGGCGATTCTCTACTCTACTCTACAATCGTGCCTTCCGAAGCGCCGTCTGGCGACTAACCTAGGGTACGTCGATCGCTGTGAATTCTTTCTGTCTAGCGGTGGTCGCTCTTCTCTCATTTTTATTGTCGTAGGAATAGAGCAATTGAGCTGACTGAAGAAGGAGACGAACAAAATTCTGCCGAGGAAACGGGCATCGGAAACATTCAAATAATCATATCTCAGCTCTCCGTGTACCGCTTACATCGGAATTGGGCTCTAATGAAAGCTTATTACGCCCATGTCCCAGGATAAATATTTCAAACCCATGTATGAAGCGAAGCGGAAGAAAGACGATTAAATAATTTTCCCCACTGCCCGGTTCGCTCCCGTTCGGGTAAAGAGACTCAGAGAGTCTCTGCGCCGTGCATTAAAAATTTTTTTATTAATGTACTTGGCGCGAGACTCTACCGAGTCTCTTGATACAAGTGCGAAAGGTTTGTTTTGGAACGAGTGGGAGGTTTGTCGCCCGAGCAAAGCGAGGGTGACAATCTCACGAGTCGAAGAACAACTTTCGCACATGTATGGAACAAAATTTTATATCACGAACGCGGGTAAAGTCCGATTATACGCACGCTTGCTTGCGAAAAGTGGCGCTTTACGCACGGAGTGAAAGAAAAGTTATTTACTGAATACTATTATCAAATCAATGGAGTGTGAAAATCGGTATGTTCTATTTGTAGCATGGACCGGAATAGCAGCTGCTGACTTACTGAAGGGTGGGAGAACTGTTCATTCTACATTCAAATGACCGTTTATATTAAACGAGACTACGTCATGTAACATATCTGAAAAAACAATATGCCAATGCACCTAATCAGAAAATCAGAACTTATAATATGGGATGAAGTAACCATGTCACCAAATTATGCTTTACTAGCAATCGACTTGGTGATAATATTTATCGGGCGATGAGCGACCAATACTTCCGGTGGTACCTAAACACGGCAATCGAACAGAAATTCTTAAAGAATGCGTGAAAAATGGTCACCGATGGATATATTTTGAATTTCTACAGTTACATGTAAATCAAAGATTCGACGATTCACAAAATGATTTAAAAAAATGGCTATTATATGTAGGGAATGGAAGTGCTAATAATCAACATGAAGAAGAAAATGATATATTTCAAATTCCAAGTGAATTTGTGGCAAAATTAGACACAGCAAGTTACATTCATGGTGAGACTATCAAGAACGGAGATACAAACATATACAATTATGCAATTCTGTGACCGATAAATCCACATATCTTCGACATAAATGACGCGATAGAGGAAAAGATGGAAGGCAAAAAAGAACAATACTTTATTATGGATACAAACGAAAGTGACACGCAAGATTTTTAAAATATCATACCGATAGTATACGTGAATAGTATAACAGTCACCGGATTTCCTCCACATAATTTAATATTGAAAGTTGGCACAATTGTAATGTTATTACAAAATTTGAATATACACGATGGTCTATGTACCGGAACCCGATGAGTAATAACTCATGTGATGAACAACTTAATAGTTACCCAAACAATAACTGGTAAATCTAGAGGGCAAAACGTCTTATTACCAAGAATAAAATTAATAAGCTTAGGTAGTGAAATTCCATTCAAGATAGTTATAAAACAATTTCCAATCCGAGTTTCATTTGCAATGACCATCAAGAAGGCACAAGGTCGAACTTTTGAAAAAGTTGGTGTATATCTAAAAAAACAGAGTCTTCAGTCACGGCGAATTGTATGTTGCTTTGTCAAGATAGTACGGAGAAGAGAAAATTAGGAAACGTTTATTTTTGCAAAAACAAAGGTTATCAAAGACAAGCAAGCTAATGAAACGTTCACAAAATATATTCGACTTTAGTGAAATATCTCAATAATTATGTAATGATGAATCAAGTTACCTATTCATACAATCATCAGAAAATTATGCAAACGTTCTACGACGGTTAAACCGACAGTAGAAGACATCTCGAAAGATATGCACAAAACTCATTCGAAAAAATTCATCTGATAACAATGTTTGGAACACCTACCTGAAGAACAGAGACAGTTGACAATATTTCTACTGGACTGTGTAACGGTTCGAATCGCCCGCTCAACGTAACAAGAGATACAGCGGAAATATATTTGACTAGAACCGCAAATTATGGATTATGGGTAATCGCCGATGACTTCCCGTTCTCGCTCTCTTCTCTACGGGTCTGGCTACGGAGCACGACGTGCCAAGTTTCTATGAGACGAATATACGTTCGAAAGTTTATTTAAACGACAATTTTTGGCAATAAGGCCTGTAGTAACAAGTGTCTGGCTTCACGAACTTCCCATCCAAGGAGTTAACGTCAACGGAGAAGCACGAAACCTGAGACATCCACAAAATAACCGATCGACTGAGATTCTACAACGGTGGACTTCCATCTTTGGATCAAAGACACGCATCATCAACGAAACGACACCGAGAATCCTCAAGATAATTTATCGTGTTAAAGAAACAAAGCCAAAGAAATGAGAGAAAACGCAAAGACACTGAAGACATAGAATTGAGACGCTTAGAGAATGAGATTGATTTTAAACAAACCAAAGATGAACCTTTAAAGAAATACGGAGGATAAAAGACTTGTTTTATATTAACATATCGTAAACTACTGACAAATTTTATCACATCGTTTGCCCTATTAAAATATTTATGAACCGTTATGTATGAATGATGACGAATGGACGAATGACTGAATAAATAGGGAAAATAAACGTAGGAAAAATGAAGAAAACGAAGAGATTCTTCTTGCACTTGCTAAATATTTTGTGTGGTCTCCTTTCATAACCGATCCTTTATTTTAGACGTAATAATTTGACACTCGATATTAATTCATTAAATAATCAATACAACTGCAAAAATATGATATTAATACTACAACCTCAACCAAATTTAAAATAATTTAATTTCAAGTAATCTAGTGGCCGGGCGCGAAGCGAAGCGCCCGGCCACTAGTATTGAGATTAATACTGTCGTCAGTTGATTAGAAGACGTTGCAGCCGTCCGTGCGACATGTGCAATATTGCATGGTAGTGTTATCCGTTCCAGTGTGCACAAAGCACTCAGGCTGTCCAGTAGCTGACGATGTGTGATTCGAAAAGTCACAGCCCCGGAAGATTTTCACTTTCCCATTTACTGAAAAGAGAAAACACAATAACGACTGTTTTACATTGAGAGACACAATATTTTCAATTGAATTACACTAGCAAGCGTATAATTTGTGCTCATTTGGAATTGTTGATCATTAGAAGCAATTATTGCGTCAAAATTGAATGTACGTATCTAATATGCGTAATTATATGTGGAATGAAAAATATTTTCGCGATAGATACTGCAAATTTGATATCCGAGATAACATCGCGGTCATTAATCATCAGACGTCATAAGACGTTTTGAAAAACATTTGTTCATTACATAAACGTGAGATTATTGCCTCGGATATAGAACGCCTTACTATATAATGCATTCATAATATTGATATTTTTTTCACCATCTTCTCGAGTTTTCGTGCATATCGTTGTAACTGTGCCTCGTAATTTCGGAACTGGTTTGGAACTGCAGTCGACTAGTGGTATATTCGTTCTGTTTTCAAACGGATCGTTGCAGGGGTCACTCTTTTCTGACGACGAACACTCCCAGCATTGTAGGCATAGTGCTAAATAATATTCAAACAAATTGTGCAACCACAAATAATCAGTTTTTTTATGCGAAAGACAAATGTATGCTCATTGGATTAATGTAATGAAATTAGGAAATAAAAAATATCTTGGTCTTTTTTTAAATCCTATGGGATTCAAGCTTCGTTTCTTCAAATACGAATCAAAGTGAATGGATGAATAGATATTTGTGTATCAAGGGCGGAAAGTGTTATTTTTTCGGGTGTGGCGGCACGAGCCGAAGGCGAGTTGCTGCGAGCACACTCGCTAAAATAGCCTTGCGTCCGTGATGCACACGATGTTTTTCTCACCACCTGGTCTGCAGAAATGCCTCTTTTCAGACCGAGTAAGCTGGCGCAAAACGGAACTTTGCGCCCGAGGGCAGGAAAAGAGTCGTTTGTGAACGCTTTAGGCGGGCGCAAAGCACTTGTCTGCCCAAGGGCCGATAAGATCTGTTTTGCGCCGGCTCAAGAGGTATCAAAAGTGGCATTTTGCGACCGGGTGTGAGAAAAGAATATACCCACATCTCATCACTGGTGGTGGAATTGTTTTTACAGAATCGAGAAAAAGTCTTTTTGTACAGTAGAAACCTGTAACTCTGCTCGCTCATTTTGCAATTGTGATGTGTAGTAACAGTTTCATCGAAACGCCAAGAAATATTAGTTTGCTACCGTACCGTTATGTATTACTATTATTATTTTTTTGTCTCGACGACTTCTACGTTTGCCATAATCCAATAGGTTTTTGAAATTCGCAGTATAATTATGATCAATTAACTTACCTTCATGAATACACATGGCTAGCAAAAATACCAGTAGTGGAGAAAACATCCTGCCTGGATTCATTTCGGTGATGAACTAAAGCAAACTGTGTTCCAGGGCCGGCTAAGTAAGATTTTCCTAAGCGTGGAGTGCTATTGGTATATATAGGTATATATTAGGGGGAGAGCGTCATAAAATATAGAACTCGCGGAATACTTATTTTGTATGACCCTGGAAGATTCGTCACGAATTCTCAATCACTCTATATTAATGACATCTTTGAAACGTGCAGTTTCCGTGCCGTAAAAAATATTTATTAAGGAAATGGCGAAACGGCTGTACAACGTAGTAAACTGCGGTTTAATCAACTTCCGTGTTTTGCGCGGAGTTCTTTGGAATACATAACTGATAACAAACAGGATACGGAAAAAAGTTGTGGAATAATGGATCCTCGTGGCGATTGGTTGCCACGTCCACTTGTACATTTTATTTTTATGAAAAGTGAGCCAAGATTCTGAGGTATGGAATTCCATACCTGCTTGCTTCCGAAACCATAGGCGGATCACCGGCCCTGTATTCAGTCGTCATAAAAATATAGAACTTGCGGAATACCTATTTCGTATATGACCCTGGAAGATTCGTCACGAATTCTCAATCACTCTATATTAATGACATCTTTGAAACGTGCCGTTTCCGTGCCGTAAAAAATATTTATTAAGGAAATGGCGAAACGGCTGTACAACGTAGTAAACTGCGGTTTAATCACCTTCCGTGTTTTGCGCAGAGTTCTTTGGAATACATAACTGATAACAAACAGGATACGGAACAAAGTTGTAGAATAATGGATCCTCGTGGCGATTGGTTGCCACGTCCACTTGTACATTTTATTTTTATGAAAAGTGAGCCAAGATTCTGAGGTATGGAATTCCATACCTGCTTGCTTCCGAAACCATAGGCGGATCACCGGCCCTGTATTCAGTCGTCATAAAAATATAGAACTTGCGGAATACCTATTTCGTATATGACCCTGGAAGATTCGTCACGAATTCTCAATCACTCTATATTAATGACATCTTTGGAACGTGCCGTTTCCGTGCCGTAAAAAATATTTATTAAGGAAATGGCGAAACGGCTGTACAACTTAGTAAACTGCGGTTTAATCAACTTCCGTGTTTTGCGCGGAGTTCTTTGGAATACATAACTGATAACAAACAGGATACGGAAAAAAGTTGTGGAATAATGGATCCTCGTGGCGATTGGTTGCCACGTCCACTTGTACATTTTATTTTTATGGAAAGTGAGCCAAGATTCTGAGGTATGGAATTCCATACCTGCTTGCTTCCGAAACCATAGGCGGATCACCGGCCCTGTATTCAGTCGTCATAAAAATATAGAACTTGCGGAATACCTATTTCGTATATGACCCTGGAAGATTCGTCACGAATTCTCAATCACTCTATATTAATGACATCTTTGAAACGTGCCGTTTCCGTGCCGTAAAAAATATTTATTAAGGAAATGGCGAAACGGCTGTACAACGTAGTAAACTGCGGTTTAATCACCTTCCGTGTTTTGCGCGGAGTTCTTTGGAATACATAACTGATAACAAACAGGATACGGAACAAAGTTGTGGAATAATGGATCCTCGTGGCGATTGGTTGCCACGTCCACTTGTACATTTTATTTTTATGAAAAGTGAGCCAAGATTCTGAGGTATGGAATTCCATACCTGCTTGCTTCCGAAACCATAGGCGGATCACCGGCCCTGTATTCAGTCGTCATAAAAATATAGAACTTGCGGAATACCTATTTCGTATATGACCCTGGAAGATTCGTCACGAATTCTCAATCACTCTATATTAATGACATCTTTGGAACGTGCCGTTTCCGTGCCGTAAAAAATATTTATTAAGGAAATGGCGAAACGGCTGTACAACTTAGTAAACTGCGGTTTAATCAACTTCCGTGTTTTGCGCGGAGTTCTTTGGAATACATAACTGATAACAAACAGGATACGGAAAAAAGTTGTGGAATAATGGATCCTCGTGGCGATTGGTTGCCACGTCCACTTGTACATTTTATTTTTATGGAAAGTGAGCCAAGATTCTGAGGTATGGAATTCCATACCTGCTTGCTTCCGAAACCATAGGCGGATCACCGGCCCTGTATTCAGTCGTCATAAAAATATAGAACTCGCGGAATACTTATTTTGTTTATGACCCTGGAAGATTCGTCACGAATTCTCAATCACTCTATATTAATGACATCTTTGAAACGTGCCGTTTCCGTGCCGTAAAAAATATTTATTAAGGAAATGGCGAAACGGCTGTACAACGTAGTAAACTGCGGTTTAATCAACTTCCGTGTTTTGCGCGGAGTTCTTTGGAATACATAACTGATAACAAACAGGATACGGAAAAAAGTTGTGGAATAATGGATCCTCGTGGCGATTGGTTGCCACGTCCACTTGTACATTTTATTTTTATGGAAAGTGAGCCAAGATTCTGAGGTATGGAATTCCATACCTGCTTGCTTCCGAAACCATAGGCGGATCACCGGCCCTGTATTCAGTCGTCATAAAAATATAGAACTTGCGGAATACCTATTTCGTATATGACCCTGGAAGATTCGTCACGAATTCTCAATCACTCTATATTAATGACATCTTTGAAACGTGCCGTTTCCGTGCCGTAAAAAATATTTATTAAGGAAATGGCGAAACGGCTGTACAACGTAGTAAACTGCGGTTTAATCACCTTCCGTGTTTTGCGCGGAGTTCTTTGGAATACATAACTGATAACAAACAGGATACGGAACAAAGTTGTGGAATAATGGATCCTCGTGGCGATTGGTTGCCACGTCCACTTGTACATTTTATTTTTATGGAAAGTGAGCCAAGATTCTGAGGTATGGAATTCCATACCTGCTTGCTTCCGAAACCATAGGCGGATCACCGGCCCTGTATTCAGTCGTCATAAAAATATAGAACTTGCGGAATACCTATTTCGTATATGACCCTGGAAGATTCGTCACGAATTCTCAATCACTCTATATTAATGACATCTTTGGAACGTGCCGTTTCCGTGCCGTAAAAAATATTTATTAAGGAAATGGCGAAACGGCTGTACAACTTAGTAAACTGCGGTTTAATCAACTTCCGTGTTTTGCGCGGAGTTCTTTGGAATACATAACTGATAACAAACAGGATACGGAAAAAAGTTGTGGAATAATGGATCCTCGTGGCGATTGGTTGCCACGTCCACTTGTACATTTTATTTTTATGGAAAGTGAGCCAAGATTCTGAGGTATGGAATTCCATACCTGCTTGCTTCCGAAACCATAGGCGGATCACCGGCCCTGTATTCAGTCGTCATAAAAATATAGAACTTGCGGAATACCTATTTCGTATATGACCCTGGAAGATTCGTCACGAATTCTCAATCACTCTATATTAATGACATCTTTGGAACGTGCCGTTTCCGTGCCGTAAAAAATATTTATTAAGGAAATGGCGAAACGGCTGTACAACTTAGTAAACTGCGGTTTAATCAACTTCCGTGTTTAGCGCGGAGTTCTTTGGAATACATAACTGATAACAAACAGGATACGGAACAAAGTTGTGGAATAATGGATCCTCGTGGCGATTGGTTGCGACGTCCACTTGTACATTTTATTTTTATGGAAAGTGAGCCAAGATTCTGAGGTATGGAATTCAATACCTAGCTGCTTGCTTCCGAAACCGTAGGCGGATCACCGGCCCTGTATTCAGTCGTCATAAAAATATAGAACTCCTAATGTACCCACCGAAGTTGCCGAAGGAATGATGAAATATGAGCTCATTACGTTGCATATTCATTTCAGAAGAAATCCTGTGGAATTCCTATGTAGCGACGAGTGTACAGCAGTGTATAACATTAGGCGAAACTACCAGTAAAGGCCATTGTAATTATTTTTTTTTTTTTACCACGAAGTAAATACCAAAGAGTTGTATACAAAAATGTCTTTCCAGATCCACGGGGTCCGTCAATGTGAAAAGCTTTGCAATTATTTCGTTCAGAAGAGTTCAACATATTCAAAATAGTATCTATAATACATTCACATATTTGAATTTATCGGACGAGGCGAACCAAATTAATTAATTATTGGTACCCACCAAGGAGAGATTCTTCCTCTATTCGAGCGTGCAAACCTTGGTGGGACCGAAAAAAACCCATAGAAAAATCAAATTTTTATTTTTAATTCTTCCAGTAAAAATTCCCTCGGCCCGGGTTTGAACTGGGATCTTCGCATTTGTACTGCGACGCCTTGTCCAATTAGACCACCGAGGGGCTGAAGGAATCTTTACTCGAAACTTGTATTATGGTATACTAGACACGTCATTGTCCCAGTGTCAGGTGTTTGTTTTGTTGACTCTATCGTTCGCTATCTTATACATTCACATATTTGAATTTATCGGACGATTAGTAGTACGTAGTACGAGTAGTAGTAGACAACGAAGATTTTTTGTCGGACAATCAAGTCTATTAAATATTCTCTGTTTAGATGAAAAACTCGTGCACATAAGTCCGGTCTATCAGCTTCTTGCTGTCCTGGTAATAAATTTTCGTTCAATTCACGCCATTTCGGGTTACACGTCATGATAATGAAAAGATCTGGCTTTCCATATTTGCGAACAATACCCATCGAATATTGATAATGCTGCGTCATATTCCGTGGTGATCCAACGAAAGTTGAGGGAAGAGCTGTTATTTTTCCTACTTTAGCATTTGAATCGTGTGCAACGCTTTCCAAATAGTCCCTCAATCCTTGATATGTTTCTGAAAGCAATTTTTTTTTTATTATCAATACAAAATGTCAATCGATCTTGTTCTACTTTTACATAATTGTCTACAATCTGTTGGAACAATCGGCGACCTGATACAAATATGTTGCATTCATTTTCACGAATAGCTAATCTATATTTGATATATGCAGATCTGCTCACACGTTTATTTTTAGTCAAATTCCGATTGATACGAAGTAAATTTAGTAAATAGTATTTCTATTTCGAATAGTAACGTAAGATTCTGGAAAATCTCCATTAGCTGTAGTAAAACTTAAAAAGCACCTCTGGTGCAAAAACCTTTCGCCAAGTACATTAATGTGGTCCACCCACAAAATTTACCAATCAAATTCTTTCACACAAAATCTGTCTTCAAAATACCCACCAACAAAAATCGTCTTCCACAAAAAGTCTTCTTCCTGTTAAAGGCATTTCTATGTATTTGTGGGAGATGAGAATGAATGCGAGATTAAGGATGTAAGAATGCGTGCGAATGTGTGAAGGGTACCATGAGTGAATGAGAGAGAGCGTATGATAGGAAATGTAGGAGAGTTAATCCCTTGGATTAGGATGAACGAGTTAGTATTTACGCGTGATGGTCAGAGGACAGACGTGTCTCTCGAGTACCAGACAATTAACGAAAATCACGATAATTATTTGTACGTCTCAATGTAATTATATGTGCGAGGTGGCTTTCCCTCGAAGTAATTATATTTATTTGCCAATAGTTTATTAATAAAGTGTTAATGTTTACCGGTAACCCGTCGAGTACGTTATTCACTTTCCCTTTCCCCTACGAAGGGCTACGCTACCATCCTTGATAAAAACCATCTTAACATTCAGAAGTGGGATAATAATAACTCATAACGATTCAACCAGTGTCTATTCAACGTAAAGTGTGAATAACGCAAAGACGAGTACGGTGAAAGATCGAAAACACGGACTAACGGTTACCGGTGTGTACACGATCAATGGCCGCCCTTTCGAAGGCCAAAATACGTGCGGGAGTGAACGATAATTTTAAATCTCGATAAAATGAACGATAACGGACAAGCGGTCCCTGCAGACGAATTTGAGGAATTTTACAATCAACTTCTTCATACTGTTCGATTACACGAAACAGCGAATATGTCGCAGAATTCTCAATTGAACGCGTCGCAAAATGGCGGGGTTCCTACGATCGGTCGTGGAAGAGGAGCCGGAAGAGGCCTCTCGAGACGAAACGAAGCCTCGAGCGCGCAACCGGGCAGCGCATCGGGAAGCCTCCAAGAAGGACAGACAGACCGCAGAAATTTGAACGAGAGACCAACCAGCGATATGGAGATCGAAGATCCAATCGCAATCGAGCACGACACCTCCAGTCAATCACGTAACGGACTAGGCGGATTGGAAGGCGCTATGTGGGCAATGATCGACGAGGGGAGGAGGAGAGACTTAATGATGAGCAACCTTCTAGATCGGCTAATGGATAATCGCGTTCCGCAACCCCCTCCGACTAGCATACCACCGACGACGGTACCTAATTACAACATAATGCCAGATCTCAGCGCCAATATCGGTGATTTTCACGGCGAAGTCGATAGCCTCACCGCGCGCGGATGGTTAGAGACAATCGACAGTATGCGACGGCTCCATAACTGGCCGGATAATTTCGCCCTTGAAGCCGCGCGGACACATTTGAAATCCGGAGCGCGCGACTGGTACACTATGAATGCCCGCGAGCTTAGAACCTGGGAAGCTTTTAAACTAGAATTTCGTGCTACGTTCTATACCGAAGACAGCACCACGCTGTTATGGAAGCGTATGACAGACAGAATCCAATTACGGGACGAGTCGTTAAGCAGCTATTTCCATTCGAAGGCAAAATTATGCCACGATATTCATTTAGGAATGGATGATGCGAAAGAACAGATTTTGGTAGGTGTGTGGTCTAAGGAACTATGTAACGCTATGGCCGCAAGAACACACCATTCTGCGAATTCGCTGCTACACGATATGATCGCTTATGATCGAATGATGTCGCAGCGCACCGAGCGGATTAAATCGAGTAAAGATGCAGCTACGAATAAACCGAAAGCAACCGCAACCGCGACGACATCGACGTCGATACCGAAGCCGACGAAAACGGGTGCATCAGAACGCAGTGCAGATATGAGGTTGCCTACCACCAACTCAGCAGGACAACCGAAATGTTTCAATTGCAATCAATATGGACATTTATCGAGAGACTGCACTCAAGAACGAAGAGAACTCTTTTGCCTGAAATGTAAGGGTAAAGGTCACACGCAGAAACATTGTACCGTACCATCAAGCACCGCTACGATAAACGCGATCGGCAATGATGATCGACTAGCGATACGCAAATATTTGAAAACAGTGAGTGTCAACGGTTGTGATTTATCCGCCCTGATCGACCCAGGCAGTTCGGAGTGTACTATTAAAGCTTCGATAGTCCTTCTTGAACAATTTGAAGTTATCCGCGTAACGTCAGAATTGAAAAGTTTCGGTCCTACACATTTCAAAGTTAAATCCCCTGGTATAGTGCGCGCTGATTTAACCGTAGACGATGTGAGCGTGAAGAACGTAGTGTTGCGAATCGTACCCGATGATGCTCAAGCCGTGGACGTTTTGGTGGGAAGAACATTCACAGAAGCTCCATACGTCGAGTTTCATAAAGTGGGCGACACGTTGTACTTTCAAAAAAACGAACCCTACCCGATTACCGATACAGACGCGTGTGAAACCGCTAGTAGTACAGTGCACCCAGTAGAGGACATAGTTGAGCTTCCGCCGTTGTCGATAAACTTTATCGAATTATCGAACGGTGAACAACGTTACGACTTGCCTGTGCTTAATCTTGGTACAAGCACGCAACAGTTCGCGACTTCGAAGTTGTGCTTACCGAACGAGATTGTGAGATTACCGACGACAGATATGCAACCAGAGAAATTTCGACCCATCGTTCGAACGGATATCAACGTGGGATCGGAACAGGATGAAGAAATTGTAAAGGACTTATTAAGTATATTAAATAAGTATAGAGATTGTGTAGCCATGAGCCTTGACGAATTAGGTCATGCGAAAGATGTGGTGATGGAGATAAACGAAATCCCTGGATCTACACCCGTAAGTAGAAAACCGTACAAAATGAAAGATAAAGATCGGGAAACCATGAAAAAAATTATTAAGGGATGGAAAGACGCGGGAATTGTCACAGAGACGAATTCGCCGTATGCCAGTCCAGCGCTATTAGTAAGCCAAGCCGACAAAGATCCCCGTGTTGTGATGGATTATCGCGATTTGAATAAGCAAACGAAACGTATCCACTTTCCGTTGCCAGATTTGGACGAGCATTTAGCTCAAATAGGCGATAGTACCTTATTCATAACACTGGACTTGGCACATGGTTATTTACAAGTTCCGCTCGCCGATGAGGCACGAGCGAAAACCGCCTTTATCACGCCTGACGAGACAGGCGAATTCACCCGCATGATGTTCGGGTTAATGAATAGTCCTTTCTATTTTTCGAAGGCAATGTATAAGGCGCTTGGACCTTTGCGTGATCAGGTTGTTTTGTTTTACTTGGATGACATATTCATTCCAGGGAAAGATTGGGCGGACCTTAAGGGACGACTAATTGCGGTGTTAGAGGCTTTACGAAAAGCCGGACTGACGATTAAGCTATCGAAATGTCAATTCCTAAAGGAAAAAGTAAATTATTTAGGCTTTGAAATTTCTAAGGACGGCATCGAACCGGGCACGCGCAAGGTGAAAGCGATTCTAGAGTTCCCTATACCTACAGACGTACACATGGTACGACGATTTTTGGGCTTGACTAGCTTCTTTCGACGCTTTGTGCCGAAATTTGCACAAATCGCAGAACCGCTACATGCCCTCCTCAGAAATGATCATCCCTTTGCGTGGGGAAAACAGGAAAACGAAGCTGTAACGAAATTGAAATTAGCATTAACAAGTAAACCGATTCTGCAACCATTCAATTCGAAAAAGCCGACGGAACTACATACCGACGCGAGTTCGAAAGGATTGGGAGCAATGCTTCTTCAAAGAGGTCAAGATAAACAGTTACATTTAGTTTACGCAATCAGTCGCAGAACGAGTGAAACCGAAAAAAACTACCACTCGAGTAAGCTCGAATTGTTGGCTATAATCTGGGCAGTAGGTCGCCTACGTAACCTACTTATCAATATTCCGTTCACTATTGTGACCGATTGCCAAGCGATGTTGTATTTGAACAAATATAAACCGAAGAATTCGCAAGTGGCACGATGGTCAGATACGCTTAGCGAATTTGAATTTGATATCATGCACAGACCGGGCACTAAACTTGCTCATGTAGACGCGCTAAGCCGAGCACCTGTAGAACAGGCTGAGAATGATTCGGGAATGGACAGAATGAATGGAATTTTTGCTGTATTGAGTGAGACGGATGAAATCCTTATGTATCAGTATGGAGATGAAGATCTCAAACGAAAAAAAGATATTCTCTGTAAAACCCCAAGTGCGCGATCGAATCATGAGAAAAGTGAAGTTCGCGACTACGAATACCGCGAAGGAATTCTTTACAAACGTGTGAACGAAAACCTAAAATACGTGGTACCGAAAATGTTACGGAAAGCGCTTGTTATACGATTCCATGATCTACGCGGACACCCAGGAGTGGAGAGAACGATCGCTAAACTCTCCGAATACTATTATTTTCCAGGAGTACGCCGTTATGTGAAAGTGCACGTTCGATCTTGTGTCCAGTGCATTATGACAAAAACTAAAACGGGCAGGCAAGCAGGTGAATTACATCCGATTCCCCCGGGAAAACGGCCTTTCGCTATCGTACATATCGATCACCTCGGACCCTTAATAACGACACGACGACTGAATAAACATATTTTTGCGATAATTGATAACTTGACGCGTTTTGTGACTCTCCACGCAGTGCGAGATACCAAAGCGACCAACGTCGTCAAGAGACTCGAAGATTTTGTGTTAACCTACGGAGCTCCCATACGCCTGATCTCAGATCGTGGGACCAGCTTCACCTCGAAGCAATTCGACGCATTCTGCCAACGCCATGGCATCCGCCATACGCTCAACTCGCCTAGACATCCCCAAGCGAATGGAATGATAGAACGGGTTAACGCTACCCTGATTCCGGCTCTTATAGCGAACTTGGAGGATGACGAAGGACGTGATTGGGACTCTAAACTGAAATATGTACAACGAGACTTGAACGAGTCGACCAACGCGACCACAGGAAAAAGCCCCTTTGAACTGCTCTATGGATATACTCCTCGTCACGACGAAGGAGAACTGCGTACCCTCACCGTGGAAGAAGATACGAGGTATACTCCTCCAGAAATTCTGCAAGACGAAGCGAGAGCTCGGATCGTGGAAGAACAAGCCCGTTATAAGGCACGCTACGACAGTCATCGATCGAAATTTACGACCTTCAACGTAGGGGACATAGTGTTCATGAAGATTGGAGCTGTAGCTACGGGCGAATCGACCAAATTCCAACCGAAGTTCAGAGGCCCTCTGGTAATCACTCAGAATCTATCCAGTGATACCTACCGAGTGGCTGATCTCCACGAAGATCAACATCAGCGTACGTATGCGGCTACCGCGCATGCTAGCCAACTAAAAATTTGGCGACCCCAAGACAGATCTGAAGACGACCCCGAATCCGCCGAGTCGGACGACGACTCCAATCCCATCGAAGAAGACCATGAACAAGATGCTCTCGAGCAACAACCTGAACCCGAGGTAAACCCTACCACACCCCCTGACGAAACTACCAACGATCAACGACCTCAACGAACACGTAGACCTCCTCAACGATTTGTGGACTATGTGAACCAGTGAAGTGCGCGAGGTCGAGCACCAGAAAGGATGGCCGAATGTTAAAGGCATTTCTATGTATTTGTGGGAGATGAGAATGAATGCGAGATTAAGGATGTAAGAATGCGTGCGAATGTGTGAAGGGTACCATGAGTGAATGAGAGAGAGCGTATGATAGGAAATGTAGGAGAGTTAATCCCTTGGATTAGGATGAACGAGTTAGTATTTACGCGTGATGGTCAGAGGACAGACGTGTCTCTCGAGTACCAGACAATTAACGAAAATCACGATAATTATTTGTACGTCTCAATGTAATTATATGTGCGAGGTGGCTTTCCCTCGAAGTAATTATATTTATTTGCCAATAGTTTATTAATAAAGTGTTAATGTTTACCGGTAACCCGTCGAGTACGTTATTCACTTTCCCTTTCCCCTACGAAGGGCTACGCTACCATCCTTGATAAAAACCATCTTAACATTCCAAAATGTTTCAACAAAAGTCTCCAAATTCTGTAAAAGGATTGATATCAAGTTAAGTACAAAAAAAAAAAGAAAAATCAAACCATATACCGTTGTGCTCGTTCGCTCGCTACGCTCGCTCACTCGATTGGGTTTTCATAATTTGTGAGGAGAAAAATTGGGAGCATGAGTTTCGAGAAGAGAAAATTTTCGAAAGAAAAAATTGAGGGAGTGGTACTTGCGGGCCAGGTGTGAGTGAGTGGAAGAGTGACCACTGAGGTCTACAAGTCACATTTTTTTATCTCGCTATGAAGGCCCGCCAAGTACCACTCCCTCAATTTTTTCTTTCGAAAATTTTCTCTTCTCGAAACTCATGCTCCCAATTTTTCTCCTCACAAATTATGAAAACCCAATCGAGTGAGCGAGCGTAGCGAGCGAACGAGCACAACGGTATATGGTTTGATTTTTCTTTTTTTTTTGTACTTGGTACTTGTATTTGATATCAATCCTTTTACAGAGATTTTTTTGAAGGACGACTTTTGTTGAAAACGAATTTTTGGAAGAAGACTTTTTGTGGAAGACGAATTTTTGTTGGTGGGTATTTTTGAAGACAGATTTTGTGTGAAAGAATTTGATTGGTAAATTTTGTGGGTGGACCACATTAATGTACTTGGCGAAAGGTTTTTGCACCAGAGGTGCTTTTTGGGGGATATCACTACTTTTTGTATATTTTTTTTACTTCCTGCTAACTGCGCTAGCTCGCTGTGCTTGCTCGATGGGGTCTTCGTAGATCCTCACTCGCTATGCTCGCTCGGTTGTCAGTATTTTTCTGACCGATTATTTCTATTGAGTATATCCCATTGGATAGACGGTGAAAAATCTTGAATTTTCTGTTAATAAGCGCCGTGAAACGCTAAATATTGTCGGAAATGTTGATGAGAACGCGTAAATGTATGTCCAGTTGATTTCTGTAACTCTGACTCTTGCTTAGGAGCACACGTGAAATATTAACCCTTATTGGGTTGCATAAATTGAAGCGTCAAAATCATTCATAGTAAATATTCGCAACGTGGAACCCTGTGCGCGGCCCTCCTCCCTTCTCATCCGGGCTTGGGAGCGGCCACAGCGGAGTTACTTACAGGTAGGGTTATAGTCACTGCTCATTACAAATTAAATCTTAAAAAATGTTCACAGTAAGAAAGTCTGAAAATCAGTGTATAAATAATCATTGGTATTCACTCAATAAAGTCTTCCGGGATAGTGCTTCTGTTATAAATTGCATGGCAAGATTCGTCTGTTCCATCCGGTCCACCAAGGTATTCTTAGAAGTTAGAACCCGATGATTTCAAGTCGCGTAACTCCAGTAGTCTAATAAGTATGCCGTGATGTGAAAATTAAAAGCTGAGTCATCGAAGCAAACTCCCTGAGTATACCGCAACGTACAGATTTCTTCCATAGAGCTATAAGTAGGCGTGCGATAACTATAACCAAAGCGATCAAACAATTGATCATATCGTCAAGGTCAGAATGGATGGACGTATTCGGCGGACAGTCCAGAACTCACACGTAACTCAGAAAACTCTGTATGAAGTGTTACGGACCTATATACTTGTCTCAAAGCATATTTCAACTCGTCTGCTCTAGACTTCCCGCTGAGATTCATCTGCTTTCTCAGGATGCGTCGATATATCAATAGCTCGTCCACGAAATAGTCCCTCCGGAACTCACACAATTTTTTTGTTCGTAATGTACTTGCCTCGATACTCTACAAAGTCTCTTGATATTTAGCACCTGGATCATGAACATATAATCAATGTATAAACGACCAATATACCCAAGGCTTTGTGATTGATCTAATTGATTGACTCTGATAACCTCATAACTTGATTTTTCCATGAAACAGGCTCGCGATTTCCATACGATGTCGAGCTGAATACATAAACTTCAAAGCCCATCTTGTTTCACTTTGTCGGTAATGACTCTCACATCACATCATGTATCTCAATATCACGTAGTGATAACGAGTGGAATGAAATGTCAAACCGAAGCAGCCGACGCGAACACGCTATAGCTAGCAGTTTCGGTCAATCGATTCTCGATCTGTTACATTTAAAGATGGCGGCTTGTCTACATTCTCGATTCGATCTAACTCGTGATTCCGGCGGCCAATGCCAGGTACTCGGATCGCTGTTGTCCCGAGTCCCGACTATCGAGTGGTCGATATATATGAATGAAAATACTTCGCGCAAGACTCATCAATCGGATAATAAAAGAAAGAGGCGGAAAAATTTGCCGAATTCAATCTCGACAACGGCGCCACCTAGCCACTGACTGAGGGTACTCTCTCTTCTCGTCTGCTCTCTGCGTAGTCTATCTACTAGATACCGCCGCTCGTCTATGATTTTTATACTCATAGGCCGTGGCAAAGTCCGGAGGAGACGACGATGACGAAAAAGGATCGAGTGAAACGGACCTGTCAGATCTTTCAATTACTCATATCTTATCTTTACGTGCACGGATTCAATCGAAATAGGGCTCAAATGAAAGCTTTTCGTACCGACAATCTAATATAATAATTCTCCAGACCCATGGAGGTCGCTAAATGGAAGAAAACAGAGATTCTGATTACCCCCACCACCGCGAATAGCTCCCGTTCGGGTAAATAGACTCGGTGAGTCTACGCGCGGCGTTTAAAAATTTTTTTTTTAATGTACTTGGCGCGAGACTCTACCGAGTCTCTTGATAGCTGCGACTTCGTTACATCTTTGAGAATTGAAACGATTGTGATCTTGCCCTGGTTTCAATGTGAAACATAAATGTAATTCCGGTAAATTTTCGTCCACTGAATTAATGAGTTGTTGATTTTGTATTTCTTCTCCCATCATTTGATAGGATTGTGCGAATATATTATTATCGCGGATTAATCTGTCAAGTAATTGCATAGTTTCCATGTCAAGTTCAGAATTATTCTGCAAACGATGATTCAGGGCTTCTTGTGCATCGATAATGAAAAGCTGACCGTAACTTGGACTTGTTATGAGCAGGATATAATGCTGTATTTATTTGATAATATATTTGCGCTTGAATTTTGAAGCAATACGGACCAGGTCTTTGTTTCTGCAAGTTAACTACGTTAGCTTTAAAAGTCGCGAAAGATAAAGAGTTATTATAGTATCTAATACGTTTGAAGAAATCATTGGACTTAGGATGTGTATTATCAAACAATTTCTTCAATTCACGAGGAGGGTTTGTTAAATTGCCTAAATATACTTCTCCATGATGAGCACAACAGTCTCCAAATAATAGTTTGTTAGACACTTTTTTCCCTTTATAATGCTTAGCACCACATTTAGTGCACAAAACATCCATTGGCCCTGAATAATGTTGACCATTATTATCATAATTCGTTTTCGTTTTTTTTTTATGATTTGATACATATTATTCAAATTAATTACAGATTTATTACGTAGTATATCTAATTTCTTGCCATTTGAATCGAAAATTGGCTCAATGTTATCTAACTTGTCTCTTTTTGATGAATTCTCGGTACTTTTAACAACTGCCATTGCGATTGTACCATTTGTCGTATCTTTAAGATTATCAATCGCGATATCAACCCTGTTTTGTGATGTATTGATCACTTCGTTCTTTTCTGTAACGGATCTTGTTTTCATTTTTTTTATAATATTTAAGATTGGATTGTTGTTTAGATACCCTGTTGGTTTCTTGTTTCAGCAAGTTGTATTTCTCCTGTGTTGTCTCTTGGCTTTCATTAGTCAAATTTGAAATGTCAACCGTGTTTTGTAATGTATTGATCACTCTATTCTTTTCCATAACGGATCTTGTTTTCATTTTTTGATAATATTTAAGATTTGATTGTTGTTGACTAACTCTCTTTTTTTCTTGTTCGAGCAAGTAAGATTTCTCCTATACTGTTCGCTGGCTTTCATCATTCATGTACGGATTTGTTCCATCAGTATTTATTGACCCGATTTTCTCGAAATCTGACTGTGTGATGAATCCCAGCGATCTCGCTCTTTCAAATAATGGCATATGATTACTTTGATCAATATTTTTAGTAACCCTGATTGGCGTTAAATCATATTGCTCACCAAAACGTTGATTACTTCCAGAAATACTGTTATTCAATACTGAGTATAATGATTGTATTGAATCTACCAATACTAAGCAAACTTTTCCATCAGAACACGGTTTGGCGGAATCATCTCTAGAATAGTACTACTCTAGAATGTGAATCAAACATCCAAAATTGGTTATCAAGTTTCCCAATTGCTACTGATATCCCGTTAATCGTTAGTATATCACACATAAAATTTGTGAACAGATAAACTAACGCGTCTTTCAAATTAGGCATACCAATCTCACTGTTATCGTCAAACCGATGGCCAAATATTATGTCTCCGAATTCTAACGTATGACTCATTGAATTGATCACAATGCTTTTAGGTTGTAAATCAGATGCAGCCAAATAATCTGGATTTATTGTATTCGCATGAACTTCATTATCACGTGCGAGCCTACTACTAATATACAGTTTATCTCCAATTTCAAGACGGTTGTCAATGCTTTGACTAATTGTCCAATGTAACGGATTTGTTACAGTACATTACCAGCGCTGTAGCAGCGCTAGCTGTGCATTGCCTTCTCCTACTGAAGTCAGAAAAAATCTTATTTCCTTGATTGATTGACCCTCTTGTTATTTTCTTGATATAAAATTGATTTTCATTTTCTCTTCGTGGAATATATTCCGTGAGCTCCGGATTCATGCTTTTCGTCTAATTTATACTGTCCTTATTTCGTCATTTCTACTCTTTGTGTATTACTTATTACACAACTTTCAATATTCATTCGTCCTTATTTTGTTAGTTCGACTCCTTGTGTATTACTTATTAACTTTCAATATTTGGGCAATTCCACCAATTATCAACCAATGTTTGGGCCCGAAAAAATCGATTTGCCTCAATTTTTTTCCTCGCATTCTGTGAACCAAGATTGGCAGATTCACCAAGTTTCAGTCAAATAGACGACATATTCACATGATTTTTGACGAGCTTCAATTATTTACGTCGAAAAATACGTTTTTCATGTGAAAAACTCTCAGCTTTTCGAATCCATTTTTTATTTTTCACTATCTCTGCTGAAACCAGCTCAAAAACACGTTTTTTGACAAAAAAACAGCGATTTCTCGATGTGCTCAATGTTTTATCATTCATCAGGGGTTAATCGTAGCTCACACGTGACCACTAGCCGTCCCACTCTGAAAATTTGGGTTTCTTACTGAAAAAATCTCAGCTTTCAGAATAAAAATTCAAAAGAATGATAAAACATTGAGCACATCGAGAAATCGCTGTTTTTTGTCAAAAAACGTGTTTTTGAGCTGGTTTCAGCAGAGATAGTGAAGAATGAAAAATGGATTCGAAAAGCTGAGAGTTTTTCACATGAAAAACGTATTTTTTCGAATTTTTATTGTGACGTTGGAAGTACGTCAAAAATGCGTAAAAAAAATTTATGCTAAAAATTGAATATCGTATTCCTCGTGAACGGTGAGTCCTATTTGGCTGAAACTTGGTGAATCTGCCAATCTCGGTTCACAGAATGCGAGGAAAAAAATTGAGGCAAATCAATTTTTTCAGGCCCAAACATTGGTTGATAATTGGTGGAATTGCCCATTTGTTTCAATTAACGTAATTTTTCATACATACATTAACGTTATTTTTCATACTTACGTCCTATTCATGTCATCATATTGTTCTTTCTTTGTCATAAACTTTGATAAATTCGAAAATCACACAATATGTAATCTTGTTCTTACCTGTAAAGTTTCTTATACACTCCTCAAAATAGTAGTGGCTGCCAAATAGAATTCTGCCCTATTCTCTGGATAAATCTTCTCCGGATAAATCTGCAGGCTGCTATGAGAGGATAAATCTGCAGGCAGCAATGCGACAGAATTCCACCTGGTACTTCGAATAAGTCTCCTACAGCGAGAATTTCACCATTATTAATTATTGCTGATTATTATTATTTTTCATGATGATGTTCAACTGCAGTAATTCTCTATATTGATCTCCGATGATTTTTATCTGGAGGATCTTTGCAGAAAAACACTTTCACACTACACACTTTTTTTCACAGTAAACAACTCCATAAATTTGCTTGCAATGGCAATTGAAAATAAAATACTTGCTAGCAAAATAGCACAAAGCTACTCGCGGCAATTTGTGCACACTCGATTACATGTCTTACATGAAATCGGAATATCTTACACGAAGTCGGCCGAATCTCATTTTACACGAAGTCGGCAGTCCATATCGCAAAACGATAAAATGCCATCTACTTTTTAACCGTTATTATTATTATTATTATTATTATAATTATTATATATATCATATGTATATTATCATATTAGCATTGAAAATGCTTCCGTTTTCGGGTCAGTAGTGAGGTCCGTTGGATCGAATCTTGAAATGATGCAACGGAAGCGATGCAACGGAAGCAATGCAACGGAAGTGCATAATGAAAAGTTGAAGAAATAAATAATAAAAGAACAAAAACAATAGAACGAGGGACATTTCGGTAATGTAGATTGGGAGAGGCCCGTTCGGACACATCTGGATCGGACACAATCATTATCGGACACAAAATAATAAACCTGAATTTTCGGACACATTCAGATCGGACACATTTTCTTTCGGACACATCCGGATCGGACACAAGATAAATATTATTCTAACAAGAATCAGATCGGACACATCCGATCACATTGATGACACCTGGTCATTTCGGTGACTGTCAACAAAGTGAAATTGAATAAATCGGTCATTTTGGTGACAGGGGTTCCTTGGCGTGATCCTCAAATGTCTCAAATGTTAAATTTTCCCGACATATTTTGGCTAAGTCGGGTTTACAATTGCATAATTTTGGCTAGAGGGATAGTTTTTCGTTACCGAAGCGCACTGGTCCGCCAACCCAGCATATCTAGTGAAAATATCGTGCCTAGGGACCCAAATGAGGCGCGTCACCAAAATACTCGATAGTTTTATTTATATATGTATATATATGGGGCTGTCCACGTCAATTCACCTAGGCTCGTGACCACAACTTTTTTTATTTGCTCCATAATTTTTTCTATTGTTGTACTTGCTCTGAAACATTTTTCAGAATTTTTCCAGATTTTTAGAAAAATCCCTTTTTGAGTTATGATTTTTTTTCGACCGAAAAAAAGGACCATTTTTAAAAATCTGAAAAAATTCACAAAAATCGTATGATTAACGTAAAACAGTTTCCCGATCGCGAAAATGTGGGCCGAATTTTTCTTATATTTTTTTTACCTGATCCAAACTTTTTTTTTGTTAAGGGGACCAGTACAGCGTGATTCAACAAATTCTCTATACTCCAAAAATCATTTATATCCTATCCAAAATTCTTTGAACATCGAAAAATTGACTTTCTCAAAAATCACTTGTCGTAAGGTTTCAGGCACACGGTTGATCCGATTATGTCTCTCGACATCTCATTTTCTTTGGAGAGCAATGTTTCGTCGTGTGAATGAGGGAAATTGGAGAACAAAATTTTTGGACGAACTTATTTCCAAAAGAGTGACTAGATTGTCGCTAAATTTCGATAACTGACCATAACTCATCACAGGATTTTTTTTCTCAGTTTCCCTCATTCATACGATGAAGAATTTCTCTCCGAAAAAAATGCGACGTCGAGAGATGTAATTCAATTAACCATGTGTCTAAAACCTCACGACAAGTGATTTAAAAAAAAAATCCATTTTTCGACGTGTAATGAACTTTGGATAAAATATTAATGATTTTTGGAGTATGCAGAATATGTTCAATCACGCTGTACTGGTCCCTTTGACAGAAAAAAAAGTTTATATCAGGTGAAAAAAAAATAAGAAAAATTCGGCCCACATTTTTGCGATCGGGCTCGTTAATCTACCATTTTATTAATTTCAGATTTTTAAAAAATGTCCCTTTCGACAACGCAAGGGATTTTTAAAAATCTGGAAGAACAGCTCAACGTCTGGAGCAAATAGGTCTGAGCACAGGTGAATTGTGGTTGCTTCCCCATATACTAGGGGGGCTTCGCCCCCCTGCGCGCTTCGCGCGCCAACCCCCCGATTCGGGTTGTATTCAGTAATATTTTGTACATGGTGAAAAAAGTCAAAAAGAAGAAATTGAAAATTCTGTATGGAATGAAAAAGTGTGATCTCGGTTATAGTGGTTTCGCGCGAAAAGTTTCTGCACGGATTACTGGGAGATTGGGATCCCATGATTCATATACTAAGTGTGAGTGGTTTTTTACAGTTTTTAACAGTTTTCTGTATCATGACTTGACATGTCCTGACATGACCTGTTATGACCTGACATGACCTGTTATGACCTGACATGACCCGACATGACCTGTTACGCCTGACATGAGGTTTCTGCACGGATTACTGAAAGATTGGGATCCCATGATTCATATACTAATTGTGAGTGGTTTTTTTTACCGTTTTTAACAGTCCTGTCCTGACATGACTTGTTGTGACCTGACATGTCCTGTTATGACGTGACATGTCCTGACATGACCTGTCATGACCTGATACGTCCTGACATGACCTGTTATGACGATTTCGGTTCGTTTCTTTCCGGAAGACTTCGGGTCTTTCCGGAAGACTTCGGGTATTTCCGGAAGACTTCAGGTCTTTCCGGAAGACTTCGGGTCTTTCCGGAAGACTTCGGGCCTTTTCGGAAGACTTCGGGTATTCGTGGGGGATTCTGGGTAATCTCTGGGGGATTAGGTTAGGTTAGGTTAGGTTAGGTTAGGTTAGGTTAGGTTAGGTTAGGTTAGGTGGGGGAATTCGTGGGGGATTCTGGGTAATATTCTGGGTTAGGTTAGGTTAGGTTAGGTTTAGGAACACTTTGGACAGGGGAACGGCGGAACGGGGAATCTTTCATGGGGGGGTCGTCGTCGTCGACCTTTGAAATCTTGATATATACAGAGTGGAGGGGAAGGGAGGGGGTGGGGGGATTCTGGGTAACCTACAGGGGTCCGCCTCCGGAAGTCGTCGTCGACCTTCGAAATCTTGACACGGCGGCGGCGGCGGCGATATCTTTATATAATATAGAACGATATATACTGCGTGTCTAATGGCATAAGGTCGTAAAATTTGATAAAAAATATTGGTAGTTAAAAGCAGACGGTCGTGAGCGCCATTATAATTTTTTTTATTTTTCATGATTTTTTTAAATAGCTGTAAAGAACTCGTAAACATAAGATAGAATTGAAAGAACGACCATTTAAAAAATTCGATAAAAATATTGGTAGGTAAAAGCAGAAGGTCGTGAGCGCTGTTTTTTTTTTATTTTTCATGATTTTTTCAAATAGCTGTAAAAACTCGTAAAACGCAAAGATAAATTGAAAGAACGACCATTTAAAAAATTCGATAAAAAGTATTGGTAGTTAAAATCAGAAGGTCGTAAGCGCCATTTCTTTTTTTTTTATTTGTCATTATTTTTGCAAGTAGTTATAAAAACTCGTGAAACGCAAAGAAAAATCGAAATCGACAACGTTTCGAAAATTCATAGAAAAAAAAACCAAGGTAAAAGCAGAAGGACGTAAGCGCCAATTAAAAAAAAATTGGTGGTTACGACCTTCTGCTTTTAATTGACCCAATATTAAATTTCGACGTTTATGAACGAATCTTCGGGTTTTTATCCCAAATACAAAAAAAAAAAAAATAAAATGACCTTTTGCCTTAACGAACAGCAAAAAGTTGTATAATGGCACTTACGTCCTTATGTCATTAAACGCGCGATATATAATCACTATCTATCTCGTGTCCGATCCGGATGTGTCCAATTTGATTTTTATTAATTTAATATTTATGATGTGTCCGAAAGAAAATGTGTCCGATCTGAATGTGTCCGAAAAAAAATGTGTCCGATAATGCAGGTTTATTATTTTGTGTCCGATAATGATTGTGTCCGATGCAGATGTGTCCGAACGGAGTCTAATCTATAGATTTCACGGTGCAAATGATGATTCGTAGTATGATCATAGGTGGCAATAATAATAGCGCAGCATGTAAATTCAGAGATTCAGATGAAAAAATGCACGAAAACTAAGATAACGAAGGACATTTTCAATGCATCAGCTGCTTGCGTTACATGCAAGATCTCTTACCTTCTTGGTTCTTGTATATGGGGCATTCCATGCCAAATCGAGCTTCCGCTGACCCTCGCCGTGTCGGATTTTGCTTGAAAATTAGGATAAGGTTTATGAGGTCGGAAAATGGGGACCGGATTTTTTTCTACCACCGCTGTGGAAGTTGTCTCATTTTCGTTGCAATGTTTCTTTCAGAATTAGTTAGTTGTACAAAAAAACAAAATTAACCCGAGAAAAAATTTTGGCTACAACTTGAAATTGAACAAAACTTTTTTATGCAGCTTTTTTCACCTACTCGAAGTGTATGATTTCACACAAATAGTCTAGGATCGCTATTTCGACAGAATGAAATTTCGATATTTTCACCATGAATCATATATATAACAGTAAAGTACGTGATCGGATGTTCGGATGTTCGGATTTTTGCGAGATTTGCGAGATAGGAATGAATCAATCAACATTTCAGTCTTCTTCACTATTGTTATCAACATTTCCGCCTCCTCTCCTATTATTATTACCATTTTTTCGTACTTTTTACTGTTGTCATCAACATTTCCGCCTTTTCTCTCATTGTTGTCCACATTTTCGGATTTTCGACTATTATTATTGTTATTGTTATTATATTATTATTATTATTATTATTATTATTATTATTATTATTATTATTATTATTATTATCATTATCATTATTATTATTATTATTGAAATTATTATTATTATTATTATTATTATTATTATTATTATTATTACTATTACGGTTGTTATCATTATTATTATTATCATTATCAGAACTATTATCCGATTTGTCTCATGAAAATCGTCAAGTCAGATATAAATTCGTGACTTGACTGATATTTTCCGATATTATTATAAACAATTCGTAATGCCGGCTATAAATCCCGATGTTTCGTTACATACCGGCTTTAAACCCCAATGTTTCGTTACTTGACTGATATTTTTCGATATTATTATAAACAATTGGACATGCCGCCGATAAATCCCGATGTTCCGTTTCTTTACTGATATTTTTCGATATTATTATAAACAATTCGACATGCTGGCGATAAATCCCGATGTTCCGTTTCTTTACTGATATTTTTCGATATTTATTATAAACAATTCGTCATACCCGCTTTTAATCCCTATGTTTCGTTACTTGACTGATATTTTTCAATAATATTTCAAACAATTCGTCATACCGGCTTTAAATCCCGATGTTCGTTACTTGACTGATATTTTTCGATATTATTATAAACAATTCGTCATACCGGCTTTAAACCCCAATGTTTCGTTACTTGACTGATATTTTTGGATATTATTATAATCAATTCGACATGCCGGCGATAAATCCCGATGTTTCGATCGTTTCTTTACTGATATTTTTCGATATTATTATAAACAATTCGACATGCCGGCGATAAATCCCGATGTTCCGTTTCTTTACTGATATTTTTAGATATCATTATAAACAATTCGACTTGCCGGCGATAAATCCCGATGTTCCGTTTCTTTACTGATATTTTTAGATATTATTATAAACAATTCGACATGCTGGCGATAAATCCCGATGTTCCGTTTCTTTACTGATATTTTTCGATATTTATTATAAACAATTCGTCATACCCGCTTTTAATCCCTATGTTTCGTTACTTGACTGATATTTTTCAATAATATTTCAAACAATTCGTCATACCGGCTTTAAATCCCGATGTTTCGTTACTTGACTGATATTTCTTGGTATTATTATGAACAATTCGGCATGTCTGCTATATATTTCAACTTTTCGTCACCTCCCCGGTTTTCATCGATATTATTATCAACAATTCGTCATGGTTGCTATTCATTTCTACTTTTCGTTTCCTTCCCGGTTATTATCAATATTATTATCCACAATTCGTCATGTCTGCTATATATTTCATTTTTTCGTTGCCTTTCCGGTTGTCATCAATATTATCATCAACAATTCGTTAATTCTGCTCTACAATTCAACTTTTCGTCACCTTCCCGGTTTTCTTCGATATTATTAACAACAATTCGTCACGTCCCCGGTTTACATCGATATTATCATCAACAATTCGTTGCTATACATTTCAACTTTTCGTTGCCTACCCGGTTATTATTAATATTGATATCAACAATTTGTCATGTCTCCTATTAATTCCGATGTTTCGTCACTTTACTGATATTTCTCACTATAATAATGAACAATTTGTCATACCGGCTATAAATCCCAATGTTTTGTCGGGGAGGGTCGTTTCTACAGATTTCGTTTGTACGGAGATCGTTTCTACAGAAGTTCGGTTCTACAGAAGTTCGTTTCTACAGAAGTTCGTTTATACATAATGATTCTGAAACACCGTTTCTACAGAAATCGTTTCTACAGAGGTATTATTCCTAATTGTCCGTTTCTACAGAGCTGGTTTCTACAGAACTCGGCGAAAAAGTTCGTTTCCACAGAACGCAGCCCAGAAAGGTCGTTTCTACAGAATTTGGTCCTGAAAGTTCGTTTCTACAGAATTCGGACCGAATAGTTCGTTTCTACAGAACTCGGTCCAGAAAGGTCGTTTCTATAGAATTCGGACCAAATAGTTCGTTTCTACAGAACTCGGTATCGCGCGTTCAACTACGTATGTTGCATAGTTAACTGTATGAATTTCTGTGTGTAATTCTGTAGAAGCGACCTTTCAGGACTGAATTCTGTAGAAACGACCTTTCTGGGCCGAGTTCTGTAGAAACGAACTATTTGGTCCGAGTTCTGTAGAAACGGACTATTTGGTCTGAGTTCTGTAGAAACGAACTTTCAGGACTAAATTCTGGAGAAACGACCTTTCTGGGCCGAGTTCTGTACAACCGAGCTATGTGTATCGGATTCTGTAGAAACGAACTCTGTAGAAATAATTTCTTGCCGATTATTCTGTAGAAACGAGCCATTCAAAATAATTTTTCTGTAGAAACCAACCTCAGGGACGATTTCCGTAAAAAACCAATTCTGTATAAACGATTTCTGTGGAAATTATCGCCTGTAGAAACGGACTCTGTAGAAACGAACTCTGTACAAACGAACTCTGTAGAAACGATTTCTGTAGAAACGATTTCTGTAGAAACGGTGTCCTCTCATTTGTGTTTTCGGCATGTCAATGAATGCACCGGGAATCGTTTGAGAAATACAAATACGAGTTGGTCGATCAAAATGAATATTGGGAACGAAACTGGGGGCGTGACCTAACCTAAAATCCCACACTCGGCCACCATATTCGCCTATTTGCTTCATTGGATTGGTTGAAAATCGTGGCTATCCCGCACTTCTTAGTTCGAACTAGAGGGCAGGTCAGTCTTTTTTTGATCCCAATAATGAAACAACCGATTAGGCATTGCGGGTGATCAATGAAATACTCGTATTTCATGGATTCACGTTGCAAAAGTTCAATTCACCGGACTTAGAAGAAGGTTACATATTTACGCGTGTCACAGACAATGACGAAGACATCACTGCTATCGAACAGACAGTGAGAACATTAGTTGATAGTTCAACGGAAGATCAACGTATTGTATATGACACAGCTATGTGTGCTGTACGTTGCGAAGGCTCTGATAAGTGCATTCACTTGGATGGTCCGGGTGGCAGCGGAAAAACTTATTCACGTATTAATATTATAACTTCATTGAGAAGTATGGGTCTGATAGTGTTGCCTGTAGCATGGACCGGAATCGCAGCGAACTTATTGAAAGGAGGAAGAACTGCACACTCCACTTTCAGGCTGCCGTTACAATTGAATGAATGCTTAACGTGTAATATCAAATCGAATTCTGCACAAGGGTTGCACATTCGAGATGCGAGAGTCAGAATCTAGGATGAAATGACAATGGCCTCTTAGTATGCACTGGAGGCTGTTGACCGTATATTAAGAGATGGATGCGAATGTATCGAACCATTCGGTGGTAACATAGTCATAATTTCTAGGGATTTTCGATAAACTCTACCAGTTGTGAGCCGTGGAAGTAGAACACAAATTTTAGAGGCGCGTGTGAAAATAAGCAGCCTATGGAATCAATTCGTATACTTGTCATTGAAGGGCAACATTTGCGCCTTTGATGGACAAACAGATTCTCAACAATGGCTTCTGCGGGTTGGGGATGGGGTATTTGGCGATTCTTTTAAACATCAAAATGAAGTTGTAAGCATTCCTACGAAATTCTGCTCGAATGATGAATTTGTGCGAGAAATATTTGAAGAAAGCGTCGATCCTTAAGATCCCCCAAATTATGGAAAGGTTATATTAGCTCCAACCAATGTGGATGTCATTGCCATAAACAACGAAATAATGTAAAACATTCAAAGTGTTGGAGTAGAATAAATGAGTGTTCATACAGGCGAAGATGAAGATAATACTGATATAGGTAATACACACCCGATAGAATTCATGAATTCAATAACACCCAATGGTCTTCCACCTCATAACCTAGCGCTAAAAGTGGGCAGGAGGTGAGCTCGATTCCACAGCAATTTATTGTACAGAGAGTTGTTTCTACAGAGTTTTATAGAATTTGGTTTGAGAGGTTCGTTTCTACGGAATTCGTTTCCATAGGTTCGTTTCCACCACATCGTGGTAACTACGCAGACAGTAGTTCTGTCGTTCTGAGACAGATTAGAAAAAATGAGCCCCTCAGTGGTCAAATTGGACAAGGCGCCGCAGTACAGAAGCGGAGGTCCCGGTTGGATCCCGGGCCGGGGGAATTTTTACTCGAAAGATTTTGAATAAACTGTTAATCAATTTTTCGGCTTTTCTGTGGTCTGAATGCACTCGAATTGAGTTCTGTTCCTCAGTTAGAGGCATAACGAATAAAATTGGTTCGTATAGTCCGATATCATCACCATCATAATGCAAAGAGACGAACGATAGAGTCACACAAACAAATAGAAAAAATGAGGCTAGCCACTAATCCAACACACATGACCCATGGTATCTACCCAGAAGGTGTTTTGTCGCCTCCATGGATAGGTTACAAAAAGTTAGGCTAGCCACTAACCCGACACACACGACCCATGGTAACTACTCAAAAGGTGTTTTGTCGCATCGACAATATCTTCGTTCCGGGGTTCCGGGGTTTTGTAGCATTAGAATATTTCAGCTAGGGACTTTTAGACTGGTGGATCTTTTTTCAAGATGATACTATGGGGTAGAAAACGACTTTTCGTCCACGAATTCTGCAGAAACAAACCCCTAGAACCGAACTCTGTAGAAACAATCCTGCATGGACTAATTCTGCAGAATCGAACTTTGTGGACATTATCTTCTGTAAAACCGAATTCTGTATTTAAACGAACTCTGTAGAGCCGTATTCTGTACGAACGAACTCTTTAGAAATGTACTTCTCTCAATTAAACTATCTGAAACGTATAGTATACAAATATCAGGATGTTCCCCAAATATTCAGAATACTACCGACAACCGAGCGAGCGTAGTGAGCAAGGAACAATCCTCGACCGATTTGAATCGCATAGCACTCCACTAGATAAGAGTAGGTACAGTAAGGCTATAAAATACTGAAAAGAATAAGTTTTACAGCCAAACGAGTGAGCTTTTACATAGGAAAGAGAAAAATAGTAGCAACGTACGGTGTAATAATGAAAATTAAATTTACAAGTATCTACACATAATTACAGTACTTCGTATGAAGTTTCTTAATCACTATAGTAAAGTAATCGGCAGAAATAAATTTAGGTGTCTTTATAAATTTAAAGAATATAATACGGAGAGAAAATCGTTTTCATTACGTGGAAGAATTGCAATCTCTTTTTGATTACCACGGTTTCACGAAATTAATCAGTTCACAATTAGTTATTCTTAGCAATTATTATCCCGGAATTCATATGATAAAATTTTATGTGAATAAACTGCACCAGGTATCGAAACTCCTGTTCTTTTGGAAATGCATAGAACATTATAAATAGAAAGCAATTATCAATTTGTTATGAATTCAGTATTTAAGGAAAACAATAACTCATATAAAATAGAAGCCGAGATAAGCAAATTCAAGTATTCATCACGAAGAACCTGAATTTCTATTTCTATTTACTTGGCTTAAATGTTTCAGTTCATATGAAATCCAATAGTAACATAAAATATTAATTTTTTGGTAAAATTCATTGAAAAATTGATTTCGAAGGGTGATCTTTGTTATTCAGGTGAGGTTTGATTACTCAATGGGCTTTTCTACAGTTTTGAGCTATACTGGTTTTCCATTAGCCATCACACAACACATATGCATAATGGAATCCATATGCGGTAAAAGTTGTAGAGGAAAAGACTGTAGAATTTTACACAATTTTAGTTTTTAGGTCGCTATCAATCGAGTTGACAAGTACTGAAAATGATTCAGAATTTTAAAAAGAATGTATTACAGCAAGTAAAGTCATCGGTGTATAATTTTCGTAACATTAGTACATTTCGATACTAGAGCGAAATTTTTTTTTACACGAGTGAGAGGTCTGTCGCTCGAGCGAAGCGAGGGTGACAATCTCACGAGTGTAAAAACAAATTTTTCACGTGTATCGAACAAAATTTTTCATCACAAACGTGCGTAAATTCGATTATATGCACGCTTGCGTGCATATAAAGGCACTTTTCCGCACGGCGTGATGAAAAATATGTTCAAACATTCGAACATTTTACCCATTTCAAAATCCCTTGGAACATTTTCCGGTTCCTGCGGTTTATTCGAATTCGGAATTTGCGCTAAAATTTTGGTATTTCCTTTCCGTTTCAGAAGACGCACGTGCCTAGTAATACGGCCGCTTCTGACATCGCCTTCTTCTTGTAAATGGCCGGAAATAGTGTCGGAATGTAGGCGGGATGGCTTTGAATACTTGATTTTTGGCCACCAACGAAATGAGCGCTGCAGATACGAGTATTTCGGTTTGGCTCCCACGGCTTGTTGTCCACGGTTACTACAAGATTAGCATTATCATCTATGTTCATATTTTCTCGACTGCATGTAATGATCATCATTGTACCGAATAAAAGTCGCTTACATTCTTTTGACAGCTTGTATCCATCGTTTTTTCCTCTCAACTTCGTAACTTCGATTAGGAAAAGTATAAAATTTCAGATTTCGACAGTTTTGTTCGGTGTTTTTACATCCGACCACACAGCAATATCGTTTTGCTGGCATTTTTTCTTCGATTTTACATCGGAATCGCTAGTTTCAAGCGAACAGCTGATTCACGCCGAGGCTTCTACGTTTCGAACGAAATGGCCGACAGGGTGGCGCCACTTGAGCTGATATGTACTACGCCACTAGAATCTTTCTTTTGTACGGCTCGTATCGCGGTCGGTAACCTGGAGACCGTTTTGACTTTCACTTTAGCTGAAAGGCGGTATTTCCAGTATGAAGCTCCAAACCGATATCTTCGATAGGTGTACACAAATTTTGCGGTAAAACGGAATTAGTATATTACACTACAAGGGCCGAAAGTTGAAAATTCCTGCACTGCGCGTGATGATGCCCGAGGCGAAGCCGAGGGCATCATATCGCGCAGTTCAGGGCTTTCAATTTTCTGCCCGCGTGGTGTGTACTATTTTTCTTCATGCCCGGTCGAAAGTACGCTGACTAATTGAATCTTTATACCGATTTATACGTTTTAACAAGTGTTGATGCCTGCCCGACATTGCAGGCACGAGCGAAGCGAGTGCTGCTGGTCGGGGGCAGGCATCAAATAGATGGAATAAAACGTCCAAGCCGGTTTTGAGGTTATATCTCAAGCGAGAGTAACGTCGAGAGCGAGAGTAATAGAAGTTTGCTATTCTGGCTGGCTGCAGAATAGTCTAGTCAATCTAGCCTTTGACCCAAAAATAATTACAGACTGGATGAATTATATATCAATCGATGTGAAAAAATCCCCCAAACAACATATCGTGGTTCCCGCGCAGCGTGGAACGGACCGAAGCGAGCCGAGCGGACCAGCTGATCGTTAGGCGTAGTTTTGTCAGAAGACTCTTGCAAAATTAATAACGTGGAAATTCTATAGGTCGTACAATATCGGTTTCCACTTCGAATTTGTAGATGATTTTCTCCCCTACAACGTGGTATTTTTGTTTTTCCAATCCGACAAGTGACATTGGAACAGTGCATGATTTTGGCGGTACTGCCCAAAATATTGATAGTTTTTTATTAATTTCAACAATTTACTGTCTAGAGACATTGTCTCGTTTTTGATATGCTGTTCGGGGGATTTTTCCGCGTCGATTGATATATAATTCATCCAGTCTTGAATTATTGTTGGGTGACTAAGTGACAAAACTCGAAGCGGGCGTCTCGTATATTGGGTATCGGTGTGTGCGAGTAAGTTTTCGCTCCCGCTGTCACAGAGGGCGTGCGTGTAGTTCTACCAATGCATGAAAGTTAGACTTTCTGCTTCGATACCGATGCCGGAAGTACGTACTTTCGACCGAGGTATGAAGAAAAAGCACTTTACACTGGTCGGTAGAGTCGTTAGTCCCCGATGGTAACGCGAAGCACCATTGAATGGTCTGAAATTCGGTTTGTTTCAAACCATATAGAGGTCGTGTCGAGCCAGTTCGGACATTTGGAGCAGCGATCGTTTTTATCTACAAGGTTTAAAAAAAAAAAAAACCATTGGAATCCCTTGTTCTATTTTAATTTACCACCATCTTTATCCTTTACCCGAAGTATTGACACTTCATTCCTGTACTTTTTTAGTACTCCAGAATTGTTGTAACTTTGATTTTAGGAAAACATTCAAGGGAAAATTAGGTTTATTGGTAGAATATTGCTCTATATGAGTGATTATAATTACTTCTTCACAAAAATATATCGCGTGTAGAATCATCGTTTTATGAATTCTTACATACCTACTATGTACTTGATTCAAAGAAGAAGAAAAAATGAATTTCGACAACTTTTATTCAATTACTAATTAGACGTTTCAAAATCCATAACTATAAATTTCACATTTGTAATTAAGCACCGAGTGATCTGGGTTTATTGCTGAAATATGCAAATTATAAAGTCATAGTAAAATTCGAAGACTGCTGCGGATCAAAGGAGTCAAGACAACAATTTGATCATCGTTAAATCAAATCAGACTCCGTTATCATCTAGATTTTGTTTAGAGTATGAGATTTGATGTTTATTGGCGAATTCAACTCCGTTGTGAACAAGATTCTGTGGGTTCAAATGATGAAGATGAGAGGAAAGATAAAATTCTATCTATAAAATTATTATGATTTGTTTCGTGTGTTCAAAACAGAGAATAGTTTAAACCAACCTTTACTCCTCACTCGATAGAATGAAAATAATTTGGATCGACGAGATGAAAAATAATATTAAATCAGAAGAAGCGTTTTTGTTGATCTCTGCAGTTTGAGTTCAAATATTGAAGAGTGTTTACTTTACATTACTTCCTCAACCACAAATATTTCAACCACTTCGAAAAATCTATAAAGATTCATCAGATCATTCGCGAGTAAACTTCACGTTATTTCTGGCATCTGAAGATGGTTGGACGACTTTTCCTCATCATAAGACGACATGTCTTTATTACATATTTACAGGAGTCAGTAGGATTGAATGAATGATGCTGTTGCATTGTCGGCTCACGCTCAGACATGTAATTATATTCCAAGTTCCGGTCACTGCTGATACATTTCGTTGACATATTTACAGATCACCTCTTCTCGATCTTGGTTTCTAATTGGTTATATTTTCCTCTCTCATTTGTACAAGCTAATTAATTTTTATCTACTACATACTGAAAATACACTGATATTTTGTTGGTTGGTTGTGGCTGACCCAATGTTTGTTAATACATAGTGTAACATTTGATTACGGATTTTAAAAGTGGCTCATTGAATACGTCAGTATTGAGATAAACGCTATCGTCAGTTGATTAGGTGTTGCAGCCGTCCGTGTCACATGTGCAATATTCCATGACAATGTTATGGTTTCCAGTGTGCACGAAGCAGGACATCTGACGCTCTCCAATACCTGACAATGAATCATTCAAAAATCCACAGCCCCGGAAGATTTTCACTTGCCCATTTGCTGAAGAGAGAAAATACAATAACGACTGTTTTACATTGAGAGACACAATATTTTCAATTGGATATCACTACCAAGCGTATAATTTGTGCTCATTTGGAATTGTTGATCATTATAAGCAATTATTGCGTCAAAATCAGGTACTGAGGTAGTTTTCGTCGATACGCATTGCGTGCGTAATTATATTTGGAATGAAAAATATTTTTCTGATAGATAATACTAATTTTTTATCCGAGACAACATCGCGGTCATTAATCATCAGACGTCATGAGACGTTTTAAAAAACATTTGTTTATTACATAAACATGAGATAATTGCCTTGGATTTAGAACGCCTTACTGTGTAATGTATTCATAATATTGGTATTTTTTTCACCTTCCTGTCGAGTTTTCCTGCATATCGTTGAATGTGCGCCTGCAGGTAATTGGGAGGGAACTGCTTTGAAACTGCAGTCGGTCAGTGGTATCGTTCTGTTATCAAACGGATCATTGCAGGCGTCATCATACTCCGACATACACTCCCAGCATTTTATGCATAGTGCTAAAAAATATGCAAATATATTGTGCAACCACAAATAATCAGTTTTATTTTATGCCAAAGTCAAATCTATGTTCATAGGATTAATTTCATGAATTTAGGAAATAAAAAAAACTTGGTCTTTTTTTAAATCCTACGCGACTCAACCTTCGTTTCTTCAAATACGAATCAAAGTGAATGGATAAAACAATATACCTACATCTCATCACTGGTAGTGAAATTGTTTTTACAAAATCGAGAAAAAATCTTTTCGTGCAGTAGGTATCAACCTGTGACTCTGCTCGATCACTTTGCAATTGTGATGTGTAGTAACAGTCTTATCGAAACGCCAAGAATTATTAATTCGCTACCGTACCGTTATTTATTACTATTATTATTTTTTTGCCTTGAAGACTTCTACGCATGCGATAATCCAATAAGTTCACGACATTCACAGTGTAATTGATGGATCACCTTACCTTCATGAATACACATGGCTAGCAAAAATACCAGTAGTGGAGAAAACATCCTGCCTGGATTCATTTCGAGGATGAACTAAACCAAACTGTGTGTAGTATTCAGTCGTCTCAAATGATAATGCCTAATCGCACGATAATACAGTGACTATTGGTCACGTCACCTTTGTACATTTGCGGGGAGAATTTCTCAATACTGAAGTGATCTTGTAATATCCAATTAGGCATGGTCTCATTATTTACTGTTCATGAATAGCTGCGGTGGCATCTTCTAATTAATAGTTTTTGGACGTTACATAGCTCAAAACGTGAACGATGTATGGAAAAAGTTTTAGTATGAAAATTTTTGGTTTTTTCGTGAAATTTTCGAGAGTATTTTCATCAGATTTTAAATACCCCGTTCAAGTGTAGTTTTTAATCAAAATGAGTGTAAATCATTCATAACTCAAAAGTGCCCTAATCGAATTGGCTGAAATTTATACACAGCGTGTCTTCTTCAATGCCAAAAGTTCTCTGAAAATTTCATAGTGGGCCGAGCAGTGGTTTGGAAGATACCATCTACAAATATTCGCACAGTGGCCAGAATTCGGCGATTATGAGGTCGCAAAACAGTTTTTTTGGCCACGATTCGGAAATTCAAGCTCAATATTAATTATTCTTATTTGCGTACTCGCGATCGGCCTTGAATTTTTAAACTGTAGCCGAAAGAACTTTTTTGGGACCTCATAATCGCCGAATTCTTGCCAGTGTGCGAATATTTGTTGATGTATTTTCTGAACCACTGCTCGGCCCACTATGAAATTTTCAGACAACTGTTGGCATTGAAAAAGACATACTGTGTAAAAATTTCAGCCAAATCGATTGGGGCACTTTTTTGTTACTGCAGATTTTCGAAGATTTTTCACCAAAACAGCAGTTTCGCAAGGCACAAAAAACTACCGAGATGTCCGGATATCCAGGTAGATCTAAATTAGATCTCTGGAGAATTGAATTAGAGCCAAAGCATTTTTTCCCGGGTATTCTCTTCATCCTACCCTTTCTCTTGATTATCACCTTATTCAACATTATCAGGTGAATAATTCAGGTAAAGTTGAAGTGTAGGTGATGGAGATGGTCTTCTCAATAATGGCTGATCATAATATAGCTTATTTCGTAAAGTTAGCGTAACAACAGAGGCCAATTGAAGAGTATTTTGCTTGTGGAGATCAGCTAAGGCAGGAAGGCAGACACCTGCATTAACCACTGGTCTCTTTGAGCCGCAAGTTTAACAAGTTCGTCGAGCAGCGCTTCTGTGGTGGCAAGTTCATTCACTATAGTTGAGTGGTTTTGTGATGCGAATTTACTCCACCAATAAAATCGCGCTCCAGAGATTAAAATGGATTTGTTTGTCTTCGGAAAATTATTCATTCAATTTTTACGCGTTTTGATTTCTATTTCAAACAATAAGAGTTCATAAAAACTCGAAGTAATATTTGAGCGGAAGGATATTAATAAATTATGAGTATCATCTTTCCAATAACAGTTCGAAAATAAAGGGTTACTGAAAACACGCGTTAGGAATTATTCTAATAGCCCTTTATGAAGATAATTTTGTTTCGGTGCCAGAGTATATAACATCCAGAAATAACGATATGCAATATACTTGACACAAAGCATGTAATGAAATCTCTAAACCCTATTCTAGACAAAAATTAAGCCGTAAGTAACGGAGGGTCAATCTCTCCGAAAAATGGTGTATCTACTACACTGGACTCTACAAGACTTGATGATGGAATTCGTAAGTTTGCCTTGATCAGTTACAATTTTCATGAGATTTCACAGATTACACTATCACTTCAAGAGATTTCATGGAATTTGGTGAAACTTCTGGGATTTTGAAGACTCTAGTATTCGAAAGGACTCTAAGGTCTTCAGAAGACTTTACAGGATTCTATATTTTCATCGGCTGTCTTAGTATTTCTTAGGATTTTATGACACTCGATAGGACTTTGTGAGACTTGATGTCGAACTGTACAGTACGGAACTCCTGCCAGGGATGTCGCAAACTTTGAAATATTCACTGAATTTAATAGGACTTTATAAGATTGCATAGTATTTTATACGACTCGAACGGTTTTCATGAGATTTCACAGACTTGACGTGTATCGGTGAACAATCAATTTATCTAAAGTGTGGTTAGCCCTCGTTGTCACGTCGATTATAACATCTAATCGACACCTTAGGTAATGAACGAGACAGTCTAACAAATACCTGAGGCGAGGTCCAGTGTCCCACATGCACGGACACATATTCGCTACTGCATATCACCGTGAGAACCTTCGATCATCCATTCGAACCATGATCAAGTACCTACAGTTGTTACGTTAGCACATCGAGCCGAGTTTCCTGTTCTAGAGAGCCAGGTTGTCACCATCTCTTCGAGTACGCATATAATCCCGATATATTCATATGTTTCTCGCGTACGGATGCATGTGAGCAACACACGCGGTGTCTAGCTTGTGCGTGTGCATATATGTGCCCCATACCCAGTATACACCCGTATCCTTTTCTGCCTTCGTGTAGAGAGTATCATACTCGCTTGGTACTCGGAAACGTATAAGGAGAAGCAGTAACATAAATTGCGTACGCGGATACGGGCCGCTGCGAGATCACCTACAACGGTGACCTCTGAAGCGAAGAAGTTGGGGTCGCAGGGTCAACTGCTGCACCTGAACTCGTGGACCACTTGTCCTGCGCCGTCCACATCTGTCTGCGCGCCGAACATTCTTTGCTCTTCCAATTTTCTTTTATCGTCTCATGTATAGTATGAATATTAACCACGTAGTAGGGTCTATGGTCTTATGTTAGGTTAGGTTAGGGTTGTGCTAAACGGTTATTCGTGTTCTAGGCTACCATGGTATAATTATTCATCGCTTTAAGTATGTTTTGCCGACTAGACGACCGGCTGTTTTATTTATTTTTTACTTATAATTCATTCAAATCGGTGCTCACGCTCGTGAAGCAAACGCTATGCTATTAGCTCGTATATCCAGTTTAGTAGACTTAAGTGGAGTAGCTTTATGAATATCCACTATCTAATTATAAAACCGTGCGCGGAAATTGAACAGATTTACAGGAGACGATGAAATTTTCATACCGTCAAGAATTCATTGGTTGAAAATTGAACAATTACGAGAAAAAATCTAGATTTATGTAGTGAGCTCACTGGTTCCGTTCTCGTCGCATGCGTGTCGCGAGCGTGCAGTGAATCATGGCTTGATCCCGCACCTCGATAGAGTAATCAGACCTGGTCGAATACTGTTTTACGGCAAATCCAAATGGAAAAAAAAATCGTGGGAAGATTCACCGGAGATCGACTCCCACGGGCCAACAACCAATAAGTGGATCGCTAAACAGCTGAACGGCCTCGTCTTGTGTTTAAACGTGCTAATGACATCTGCAAACAAGAGTGATCCCTACTGTCAGTCAATATCATTGGATCCAATTCAGTTATTATAGCTGTGTATCAAAACCGCTCTAGTACACAGGTACACAGATATCTTCCGACCCGTCTTCTTTCAACCAGTAATTCAAGAGTGACTCAGCCTTTGGAATTTGCTTCAAATATATTGGTTCGATTATGGTGACCGATTACAGTGATGCACTAACAAGGAGAACTATCCATCATTTGGTGAAGAAATAACAACTTTTGAGTTTAACTTTCAGTCGGTGTAGATTGCTGCATGTCACGGTATACTGAAATTGATTCGTTATTCTGACAGTTCGCATTCTCAGGACTCAGGGGTTTTCATTCCATCCTTACGCAATCGCGTTCGTCATCGAACTTTTCTTCGGTCATTAAAAGCACGTGTGGTTTGTAGTAAGAGGTCCGATCGTCCGGGGCGTGAGGCCTGCAGGCTCCAGATAGTCTCTCAACGTACATGTAGGCGACGCGAACGCCCTGAAACGGCGTTAAATATGAATGAGATAGCAGTCTGCACGACGCGTGCAGAGTCGAGCGTTTATTTCTGAATGCAAATTCATTCAGAACTGGGGAGCACTCGGACTTTTCGAATGGCTGACAGGACGTGGCAGAGATTCTCAGCCATCGATGTTGCCCACTTACCTCTCACCTTTGTCATTGTTTAATTTTAAATCGAGCAAAGTGACCGTGAGAACCTCTGCGGTTCATTGGTTCATCTCTCTCCCGTGACCCGGACACACGCTGTCTCAGCCTCCGCATCTCTCTGGATGGAAACCTGCAGTGCAGAGATCATCCACCGGCGGAGTTTGCTGGTACGGCGACGATATAGAGAATCGGATTGTATTCTTGTCTAAAATGTTACCGCATCTCCTCCAGGCACTCGGAGTTCAAATCCGGATGCTCTCATGTGACCTATACGCTTTCGATGGTTATCCACATCATTTCTCTTCCCCTTAATTATGGTCTTGATGTACTCTAGTCAACTTTTTCAAAATGGCTTGCTGCTCGTTATACGCTTTGCGAAACAGCCTCGAGAATAAATTCTCGTAGTATTAATTAGCAGGTTAATCACCCAGCGGCTCGCTGCAGACGCATAAGGCATCCGAACTGCGATAATTCGTCGAGGCACGAGTTCCTACCTGTTTCCATCACTGTCAGAATGGCTGTCACCTCTGTCTCCGTAAGGGTCATGGTACTAATTATTTCGTTAACTTTGCGAAAAATTTCCAACGCTAATTTTCGAGCCTGAAAATAAATTAAGTACGTCAGACGAGTTGGGATTGGTTGATTTCGTCTGGACAAGCAAAAAGTCCGAGTATAATGCGAAGGGGTCAAATACATTCGTGTCATAATCACCGGCTTTGGTATATATAATACACGTCCATGTGTCTGCAGGAACCACGTGGGCCTTCGTGAGATCTCTCGCAGCATGTGGCGACCTTTTTGCAACGTAAAAGGAAACTGCTAACCATTTTTCGCGTCCATCGAGCTTAGACAGGCGACCTGCGGTACACCCGAATGCAGATGCAGGTTTATATATGCGTCTGCATCCGCCGAGGCATGTTGAACGTAATTTTCAACTTGTACGGTGGCTTTTTTTATCCAGTTAGGCTGATGGTACCGCGACAAGCAGAAAATTTACAAAATCGTGTCAATATCTTGGTTCCATAGGAACTCGAATCGACACAGAGTTACAAACGATATGGTAGAAAATATTTCTTACAGATACTTACACTCATAGTAGTAGCTAGTTAATGATAGACATCGAAGGATCACATATTATTATAAAGATCCCAGTCTGTGGGAAAATTGGCGTCTTGTGTGGTTACAGACGAAGAACCGTTTTGCACGCGATATCTTTTGCCATCGTGGTTCTTCTTGGTTTTTGATTAATCAACGGGCGAACATTGTGTTTTTTTTTTGTTTTTTTATTTATTCGCCAATTCCGACACGAAATGACTGAAATTCGGAGCTAAAGGGACACTCCCTCTTAAATTTCAATCTGAGAAAGCGTTTCGAGATATCTCATACTCATAAATATATTCTGCCCTCTGGATATCATGACGCAGACTGCAACAACAAGAGATGATATTTTTACGAGGAACATGATGTCTGATTCGATTGGTGCCCTACGGGCTGCAGTGGAATACTCCAGATTGATTTGTTGATTGGGGTTGATGAAGCTGGATTAAAAACGGTGCACGAAAAGTTCGAATACACGCAACGTGTATGTAGGTATGTACAACCAGACTATGGACCCGATATCAATACGACTTGCAAAGGTCGGCCTTCGCCTTAGGAAACAATACTAAGACGTTTGTGGTAACATTGCGTCACTGTACGCATATAGTGGTCTCAACAGACCTCCCTTCTCGGACTTCATTCGCTTCGCTCGCTCCTCCGTCAGGCACTACCTTTCCGCGGGTGGTCTTAGCCCGAGACGAGCACACTGGGATGAACATTTGAATGCTATAAATAAATATAAATAAATTGATTTGCCGCTATTAGCATAAGCAGCCTGAGTCCTCACGATCAGGGAGGGCTCTCGTCGGCTCTCGCCGTCTAGCGAGATTCCCCAGGTTGTAGGAGGCAGGACGTTGATTTATACACCAGACATCCGCGCTTCTGTCCCCCAGAACTGGATACTCCGTAAAACTCCGTGAAATTCGCTCGACTTCAGTTTATACTCTGGTTCTGTGCTTCGAAGCAACAGTCCATGTTCTATGTATCGGCGCAGGAAATTCCGAAACGTTTTCGAATCGACCGTGAAGAACAAAATGTCGGTTCAGTGTAGAACAAGAAGAAAATATGAGTGAAACAATATTTTAAATAATTGGTTATCACAATTTTTAAGCGTCCAGTTATTTGATTCTGAATCGTAAACGCAGTCACGGCGTGGCACTTAAGCCCAGGACTGGTCCTAACCGTTGAAAATCACCGGTTCCACCATCGGACAAGCCTATTTGCTCGAAAAACTGGTAATTTCGTGTAATCTTCGGCAAGAGGGGGCGTGGGCGCCCGTCTGACCGGTGGTAGTTTCGGTAAGTAAGCGTATGTCATTACCCGTGTCCTCAAAATGGTCATTATCATTTGCTTGCGTCCCGGTCACAAAAATAGATGGAAAAAGATGTATCTCCTTGAATTTTACTGCTTTATAATTATCAAAGAGCAATTTTTCACCGAGAAAACCTATAATCCCTAATTTCGAACTCTTAAATCGTTTGCAAACGGGCAGTGAAAAATAAAAATCGAAATCTAGCCATGTTTGTATTGTATCAACGTACCGCGAACGATTTTAATTCCGAAGTCTCAATTTCTCACATTTCGTTTCGCGAGCCAGAATGAATTTCGTGAACAAAGTATTTCACTAGCATTCAAACAACGCTGAATGAGGTCATTGAACGATTTTGTATTCTCGTCATGCTAATACTGACACGATTCGGAACGCCTCTGTCAGGTTTGAAAACTATTTTATACTCCGTATTAGGACGTATAATGATAACCGAAAATTAATACTTGCCCACCCACCTAAAGGCTTCCAGCAAAGATGAACGGACCTGTTAGTGTCAACAGGAAATTCCGTTCGTGATTATTGAACCCGCCCAAAAGAAGAAATAACGTAAAATACTTCCGGTGCCGTATTCATAGAATCTCAAGTCAAATGTAAAAAAATCTTTAAGATTAGAGTTAGACGAATTTGAAGTTGTTTCACTTTAGATCTTCGAAACGGTCGCATCCGCTGCGGTGGAGCCGATCACCTTGACCTTTTGTTTTTCAAATTTTATGTCGCGACTAAATAGCGATGATCCCCTCTTTCGGTCAATTACGTGCTCGATGTTTCTGTCTCTTTTTGGGCCATTCCCCCCCTCCCCTCCTCCATACGACAGCCAGAGGTTCTTCCGGCTCAACATCCCACAGCCGACAGGCAACAGGCAAGAGGCAGCCAACAGCCTCTGTTGATACTTCCCCCGCAATTCACTCAGTCGTACCACGACCACGTGCGAGCGTGGTACTGGTTTATCCGGCTTCGAACAACCAGCCTCACCCGACTAGGATTAATCTGTGATCATTCATAAAGTAAAGTCTGAGGGTTGTAGTCGATATAAAAATGAGTAACCAATCATAACGGTCACTGTGGGACATAATGAACGCTACGAATGTTACTTGATCCGGCTTAGTGTCGCGAGTTGTGAGTACAGAGAGTTTCGCGGTTGCGGTGAGAATGCGTGAAATCACACGGAGACCGGTTGACGCGATTTTGCGTAGCGAAGCTCGTTTACTCGCGGTAATTTAATTCCCCGACGACGTTCAGTTTTTACATTCGAATAACTGCAGAAATTACAGGGAATTTCAATGCCCTCGACTTCTAGAGGTATCAGTGTACGATGGTAGCGATAAAATCTAGCACGTGCCAATGTGCGAACTGCGATGCCATTAAAATTATCAAAATCGATGTGCGCGATGACGGTTCGTTAAACTCGTCAAAGTGAAGTATACATAAGGTGGATATTGATAAAACGCTTGTTAATCATGTAGCGTTTTAAACGCTCTTGATCAGGCTCATTACACAACATAAAAAGTAGAACGATTTCCACGGTTTTTGGTGTAACGAAGATGACCACCGTTCGGACGGCGATTATCCGCTGCAGCCTTCTACTTGCACTGACAAATGTTGCTGTTGGAAATAATCAGACGGTGAGTAGACGACTTTTCGATCCTACTTTGAGTTTGGAGCATTTTCCTTCAAATCACTTCAAAGTAGGATAATTTTATCAGCAGAAATTAGATGAAACAAATTTGGTGACGCCTGGAGCGATTCGACGACAATGTATAAGACGGGGGCGTTAGCTTTACGTCATTTTCACTCAATTACGTCATGTTTCGGGTAAAATCATTATTATTCACTTTGCGAGACAGACGCTTCAACTCTACTCATGTATAGCCACTACAAGAGCAAATCATAGTTATGCGAAATCGATTCTTGGAAGACATTTTTAGGATGGCCAAGTCCAAAGTTGTGCTGAACTCTCTTTTCTGTTCAGTCACTGGTGTATTTTGTACAGCTGAGAAGATGGAAACTACGAGCATATAAAATCTTGCGTTCGAGTACAAGGAGTTGCTTAGAACTAGTCTTCAAATGAATAGTCACATTCAAATTGGACCTGAAAGTGTCGAGGGATCAGTTACTGGGAGCACTCTCAGAAGAGGAATTCCATGTTTCATTACTGCCTTTACTACTAGTGGTTAGCACCGACTACTCGAAAAACTCCGAATAGTTAGTGTCGGATTTCAAGAGATACTACTTCCATTTCGTGATTGGGAAATATAGCGCGTGCAATGGATACCTTACAAGAAGATGCAAGCATGAAAGAGTTCTATGAATGTAATCATTTTTGAAGTCAAACATTAAAAAACTACAATTTTCTTTATGTAGTCTCTGAAGAACGTCACCATCTGCAGTTTCATTCACAGAAGTAAGTCAGCGAGTTTGCTGTAAATCCTCGTGGATTTGAGGATTGAATGACTCAGTAAAGGTTATGTCTGCCATTTTCAGACCGAAATTGCACATATTATGGTATCACTTTTCAGGTCACCTCCTTATCGTAATTTGTAGCACAGTTTATTGCACACAATATCAAATAACATATAGCATGTGTGACCCGTTCTGGGAAGCTGACATACAAATTGTAAAAGCTCGTTGAAATATTCGTAAGCCATAATGCTTGTGCCCTACAACAACGTGAACAACATGAATTGTGTTCTATTTCATCCGATTTCCAAGATGCTAAGAAGCATGAATGACAAAAAGGGAGCCCAACCCCGAAGAAAAAAATGTATATCTGCTATGGACGAAATAGGACTATTGCATCAGGCAGACTTTAACATCATTATGAAATGTTATCCTTCGGTTCATGTACCTCTCGTCCCCTTGTCCTGAAACACAAATTCTGATGTTCGGGGGCACATGCCGGGGGTTGGAATACCTTGGGACAAATACAAAAAGAGAGTCTAAATTTTGTGTGGTCACTAAAAAAATGTTTATTGCAGAAAATCCATTCGAGTTTTGTTTCGATTACTGTTCTAATTTTTATAATTTTTTCACACAAAATAAAAAACGAATATTTACTTCACAAAGAAATACTCGGAATTCAAAAAAAAAAATCTACAAGTTTCCGAAATCAACGTGAGAATTTCACTGGTTTTTCTATACCTCAAATTTATCGATTGTGTATAGATAGACCATTTCATACCGTGCATGTATCAATTCAAAGTGGTAAAATAGCAGTTATGAGGATTCGGACCAAACATCAGTTACGGCCAAAAACGTGCTATTTTACAACCGATTTCCAATAAACGAATGACTATTTCTCCCACGGAATTGAGTCGAGGAAGAAAGCTCGCGGGAGGTCGTCTGTTCGGTTGATCCGAGATTTAAATTGGGTCCTTATTTCTACCGAGGAAGGGCTCGCTCGACCAGGTCTGGTTTTAACAGTATAGGAACCAAACGGAGGCACGACCTTCCAGCATCAGCATTATTTATTCGTAGAAAATTCGAGGCTTCAATATTCTGGGGAGTCTGGACTTATCAGCCCAGACTATACGGGGCACGAAACAACGAGGCAATTTGGAAGGTCCCACCGCCAGAAGTGAACTCGTTTTGACGATAAGATCTTTCGCTAGACTTACTTCGCCGGGATAAGACCGCGAGTGAGTCTCTCCTCGCTTATTTCAGGATTAAAAAGTAAAAACTGACCGCACCTGGCAAGCGGGTGTAAATATAAATATAGCCACACCAGCAAAGAATTCTAGTGTGCCCTGAAAGTGAATACTGGCTCAACAGCAATATCCTGCACTTTATAAATCTCGGTTTATATTGGGAGGGAAACAAATGTTTACTAATCCAGTTACGTCCCTGCGCTTATCTATACCCGAACCTACCGGGTGATGCTGTCATTTTGGGCTTGAGGGTAAAATAGTAACAGTCTACAGTAACTTGATCCCGTTATCTCGCTATTTAGAAAGGCTCAACTTCCTTCGAAGCATCAAGAGTCTTTCGTTACTCTTAGCACACTCTGACAAGCTGCAGATGATATAAAGATACAATCCCATTCGGATCTATCTGTATGTATAGGTGGCATTATGGTTGAATTCATCCGAGAAAGGGCAGAGTCACCCTCGATGCTAACACACGACACGGTACACGGATGTATCTGGACCCGAAAGTGCGAAGCTATTAGCTGCTAGAGGCACTGAATGAAAAGAAAATTGATACGACGATGAAGAAAAAAAACGTCTTCTTAACTCGACGTCGTTTAAAAGCTATCCCACCAACACTAACTCGTCTATCGGCCGGTAATGCAGACGTGAGTAGTAAGAGTGGATGCCCTATTATATACCAGGGAGTGACGCGTTATATTTAGTCTGTTTATTGTTTGTTACGTCTAGTTAGACCCGGGCATGTATCTTCCGTTTCAAGACATTTGACATGCTACTGTCGGAAGAACTCTTCAACCAAATTATTTTCCTATATGAAAAGGAACCGTTCGAGTCGAACCAACCAGCATTCGCAGACTACCAAACAATTGAGCCGTTCTCTGTAACAACAACTTAAGTCGACTTAAGTGATTTTTTTAGAGACGTTCATCTCGGTGTTCCGTACACTATTATCTATATTTCCTGTAAGTTTCGGATGTTTCTGTCGACTTTTGATGCTCTGGTGACCATAAGAAGCGGTGTGCGTACCGTACTCGAGCTTTAAGTCGGTAGTAGCTGAGGCGCGGTTAGGTGCAAACCAGAACACTTCGTAACGGAAAGGAGTGCCCCTCTATTAAAAGAATATGATAAACCTTCAATTCCGTATTTTCTAGAAGTTCCGAAAGCTAAAGGAACAAAATTGACTATTCGAAAGTAGGTACGTAAAGCTGTCTTACGAGCCGCCAGGTATCATGTCTGTTCACACGGATCACAATGGTGCCTCGCAAACCTTGGACCTATTCAAATCAAACGCTCCTGTCAGCAAAAATACTGAACTTGCTTTAAGGATGTATAGGCTGTATATTCTCAACCAAAAGTGACTTGCGACGGCAATATTGAATACTTTAAGATATGATGAAAAACGGGAATTATAAAAAAAAATCCTTAAAAAATTCATGCGCATACAGAAATATCAATGAATTCATTTCACATGAAGGGAATAAACGTTACCCGAAAATTAGTTAATACAATGTTTTTTTTCAAACAATTCTTCAATAACTTTGGGGCATTAATATTATTCAAAATTCATACTCTCATCATCTTGATTATGGTTCATTTTTTTTCCCATTTCTATCCCATCTCAAATTATTCAATAATGTCGACGAAAGTCAGTTTTGGTTGAAAATGTACAGCCAATACGTCCTCAACAGACCTAATCCGGGCTGAAATTAAGGTAGCTAAAAGAAAAATTATGTGCTTTCTTTAATGCCTTCTTTCGAACCGGTGAACAGGGAATGGTACAAAAATGTACTGCAACGACGTACATGCAACGAGTAGATTCGGACTGAGCCGGAAAGATACCATTTTTTGAAAGTGATTTGGTGATGTAACTCTTTTGTATACGATAATAGCGAGAGGAAACACCTCCTTTTATATAAACTGATTCACAATCAGTTATAACATTTTCCACCCTTTGTATATTATTCAAATGAAGAAGAAGTATGTTTCTGTAAAGAAGAAGTCGTTCTAGGAAAAAACACCTTAAGTCTCACTCCAAACCTTTATCTATCTCACCGTACTACGAACTATAGACCGAATCCATCTCAAATCGGGCAGGCAAGGCTAAAATGGAAATCGTGATATCACGGAATTTTTCCAAATTGAAATATGTTGTTGTTCGACGAAAAAAAAGTGACCCGTATTTTTTTGTTTTGGAAAAAAAAAATCTTGCTACGAAGTTACGGCTATTTGAACATTTAATCGTGCGCTACCAAAGTTCTTGGAAAAGGAACACTTTTTTTCTTAGTAACGCTATATCTTTGGAACGAATCATCGCAAATACTTCATCTTAGTCTCATTTTGTACGGTTTTTGCACTCTTTTGTAATTCGGAGAAAAATTTGAGGATTTTTGAAAATTGACGGAATGACGATCATTTTTCGAAAATTAGGGAAACCTGTTTTTCTCGAAAAGTGATTTTTTTATTTTCTCAAAAATTTTACACAATATGTGGGGTAATATGACGGATATGTCCTATGAGTTTCATCGATGCTAAAACACTGCTTCATATCGAGAAAAGAAAAATTTCGTGCGTCACTGAAATTCGTCCATTCCTGTGCTGGTGTCTACTTTGTGAGCGTCGTTGAGATGCGTACAGATTTGTCGATCCAAATAATATTACTTAAACTTGATACATACGTACCTGAGGTAGTACATGGCCAAATACCGTACGATGTATAACATCATAGACCTAATATTGATCTGCTAATAAAGACTACCACGAAAAAAATACAAAATTTACAATCAGGGACTTATTGTAGTAATAACAATATCGTACAATAATAATATGATCATAACTACATAATAATAAATACTTTATCTATAAAAAATATAATGTAATAGTATAATAATAATATAATCATAAAATCTACAGACCTTGTGTGTAACGCAAGCCTCTGAAGGCATTGAAAATGTCACCTGTTCTCTCGCTCTTAGTGCATTTTGTTTTGATATATTTATATCTGTCGCATTTTGATTTGAATTCTCTTAAAATAAAGTTTAAACAAAATCTAATCCTGACGGATCGATGATCGGTAACAATCTGATAGATTAACATATTATTAAAATATTTTTTCTCGATATGAAGCAGTGTTTTAGCATCGATGAAACTTAGAGGATATATCCGTCATATCACCCTACATATTGTGTGAAATTTTTGAGAAAATCAACAAATCACTTTTCGAGAAAATCGGGTTTCCCTAATTTTCGAAAAATGAACGTCATTCCGTCAATTTTCAAAACTCCTCAAATTTTTCTTCGAATTCCAAAAGAGTGCGAAAAACTCTACAAAATGAGACCAAGATGAAGTATTTGCGACGATCCGTTCTAAAGATATAGCGTTATTAAGAAAAAAAGTGTTCCTTTTTCAAGAACTTTGGTAGCGCACGATTAAATGTTCAAATAGCCGTAACTTCGTAGCAAGATTTTTTTTTTCAAAACAAAAAAATACGGGTCCCTTTTTTTTTATCAAACAACAACATATTCCAATTTGAAAAAATTCCGTGACATCACGATTTCCAGCCTGCCCGATTTGAAATGGATTCGGTCTATATTCGATTGTTTTATATTCTCATATTACCTTTGGGTACGCCACCTATGTGAAAAAAATGTGTTACTAGCAAAAGGCCGCGGTAAAATTGAAATACTAACCGTCAAATCTTCAATCGCCTTTTTTCGGCCAAAACTTAAGTCGACTTACGTTGTTGTTACAGCGAACGGCTCAATTTGAGATACTCCTTTGCACTGGTATACCACTCAAAGGTCTATGTTAGTTGTAAATTTCTAGACTTAACTACATTTTTTATGACTGTGTCTGGTACGTCTATTGGACATCTACGGTGTTTAGAGAAGCTCCAAATTTTAGACATATAGCATGTCTGAATGAAGTACGATTTTGCTGAATTTGTACATTTGCGGTATGTCACACACATGTCTCGGAACGTATGAAACAGACACGGCTACAGTTGATCTGTATATCGATATTGATTCTAATGGACTCTAAACACATTCACATGTCTCAACTCTCTTTCATTTGGGTTGTATCCGTGCAAATGTTTGAGTTGGGTCTCAATACCGTTCTCGACGGGACCGAATTTAATATTCGATAATTGGAAGTCGTAACTCTACAAACCACTTAGAAAATATCAACTTATATATATTTAGTCGATGTCATCGATGCATGAAGTGATATAAATAATTGACCACGGGTCGAGTGCACTTTTGCATACTAATTTGACTTTGTTCTTTTCGTTAATCTATAAGCAAGAGAAACTCGATGCCGAATGAATTCGCAGACACGCCTTGAAACTTTGTTCGTTAAATTAACCGAAAGGGAAGTGGCTTAGCACACAGCTGCATTGTTGCAGTTGGACTATTCTCTTTCAGGAATGCCTAGACTCGCGTTCCCATACCCATAGTCGTGTTCTGGAGTCCCTTCATCCTGCGTTCGCCTGTCTGGTTGTCACCAGTGATTAGTAAGCAGTTGTAGTCTAGGCCGTAGAGTCTGCGAAGCTATTCTTTGCCAAGTCGAAGGCGGTTAGCCGCTGAACTCCGCGATTTCTAATTTAGATTCTGTCCGTCAACGCATATCGCCGCTTTGTGATTCAGTCGAAGCCACTCAATCGCAGTCAGGTAATGGAGGGAAGTTATCCCTCTTAATTTTATTCCAGATGTAAGTTAGTATCGAAAGCTTACTACGTGTGTCGAGGCGACAGACCTTGTGGCGTGCCCACGCAGCTGGACAAGTGCATTAAAGTCTGATTACTATTACCGCATTATCTTCACGGGTAGTTGCGGTATCCCGGTGAACCAGCAAACGTTAACAAGTAATTAACAAATTTGTGGCTCGCCATCAATTTTCATAAATTAACCGAGTCTTAACAGAGAACCGTATTTTCAATTCCTAACCGAGCAATTAGAAGGCAGTCTAAAAGCTTTCGGATACACGAAGTATATCCATGTGAAAAGTATAAGAACAAGTAACTGCTGAGGTTTTACTAACTATTACTGTCTGCAATGGTCATTTCACGGTAGTTCGAAGAACAATTCAAACAATTTAACGTATAGTTAATTACATAATCACAGGCTGTGGACGAAATTTTTCACAGAGATAAAATTATTCATTCAGTCTACGTTTTTCGCTGTGAGAAATACTACCGAGATAAAAGCATATACCAACGAATGATACTAATGGTAGTAATTAGTAGCTAACTGTAGCCTGCAGAATTGATTTCGTTAACAATGTTTTTTCTATCGAAATATTACGACAATTATCGCGCGAGATTGCAGGGCGTTCCCTGCAGACAGGAAGTATATAAGCGGTTAGTAGTTGACAAAAAAGTTGTCTGAAGAATGAAGAATGCTGCTGCAGCACTCATCTCTGCAGCACTTCTCGGCGTTTCTGATGCGCGTATAGGTATATCATATAAGTTATAGTATATCTTCGCTGTTCTCAGGTTCTTCTATCGCATTTTTGATCCGGCGTCGTACACGGAGTGAATTAATATCAGGCGTTAGTCCCAGCGTCGGACAGCTATCTCCTGACGAGTGCAAATAACCTTTTTGGAGCCTTGTTGCACAGCTGATACAAATTATTTTCGGGTGACCAGTGTACGTCCCTCAAACTCATCCAGCCTCAGTCATCTCAGTTTTTACCCGAACCTCTGTCAAAACCAGTTCTTATTCCTTCATAACACGAGCTCTTCAATGTACCGTTTCACTTCCTGCTTTGAATGAATACATTTTTTATTCACCATCGGGATGAGTTGTGAGTGATTTTTATCGCGAATACCCATAATCTGAAAGCTTGTTGGTCGAGTCAACGACGATAATGCAATGACATGGCAGGGGGGATGGCCACAGCGGTTGTCGTCGAGCCGTAAATCACTACAAACTACAATACACCCCAGGGCGGAGTACACATGTTACCGTCTTGTCCCCTCGAAGGTTCTGCACGCTCTTTTCTCTTTTCTTGTACATAAATATATAATATCTAGAAATACGCGTATACATCTACGGTTACAGGTACAGAAAGTCTTTCATCCGGCAGTTTGAGTACACGGTTTCAACAACTCATTGTCCAGACGCCTATAGTTGAGGTTCTCCACGGCCGCACAGGAAGACCGAGTACTTATGCCTGCGTTATTAAATTCGTGTTTATTGACACGGTGATAGCGATTACCTTTTACTACGGTACCCCGTTGGCGGAAGTAACTAACGTCCATCCGCGTAACGCATATTACCTTTCTTGTAACCCTTTAAGTTACGTTTAACCTGTTTGTCAACCCGACGTAATCCGGAGAAGATTTTATTTTTTTTTGTCTGGACGGGAAATTACGACAGGCCATTTTTCGAGTCACTTGGGGTCGATGTTTGATCGATTACGTTGAATTAGCGGAAGAACATCTTCGCCTGAGTCAACTCTGTGGTCATCGACTTGGAAACGTGTTTCTAGTGCTGCAGCTCTATTCATTAATTTATGCGATATTAATAATGAATGAAGCTCAGAGTTCAACAAGTCGTAAATTAGTTCGAGTACGTAGGATAAGAAAAAATTACGGTCGTCTCGAGCGACTGTTAAACTCGGCCTGATTTTACGGTGTGTGTTGCATTGCCCACGACCTACCCTAGCTTTAATTACTAATGACCGTTCGAGTGAATTCATGGCAACTCAGATATGACGGTGCTGGAATTACCGCTCGTTACTATACGGACAAAATTACTAACCAGTGTATGCATGTGTGTACGTACAAACCCGCTAGTGAGCAGGCTGACAGGTCGACAGAAGATTGACATCTTAATCTCTCAATGCCAAGTTCTGGAGGCATTAAACTGACCGTTTATCGTGACCCGCCTTCTTTCATGCTCTCTGCGCGCAGCTGCCTCTGCACGCATCACGCTCCGGTGCATTTTCATTTTTAACATTGGTATATGCATGGGCAGTGATCCTCGAGGTGAGACAAGTCAGACAGTATTCACCCGTAGCGTCATTTCTCGACGTTGAACATTGTTTTAGGCTCTAGAATCTGGACCGTTTAGTCATGAGAGTTTAGTGGTTCGAGTTAACGAAGTTGGACGTCTGCGGGGTGGTGATATATATCTTGAATTATAGTCGTGAAGATTAGAGATATCTAATTAATAGATGAGGTCTAATTAGCTGTACACATTTTTTGTCCTCGTAGTGGCTGTAAGCCACTCAGTCACGGGCACCACGACGGTTCTCGGGAGGAGCGTGTAATTTTCAGGTGGGCATGTAGTTTTAGTGTTGGGTCCGTTTCGGGTCTACAAACCGGAAGTGTGTCGCAAGGGATCGGCTACATGGCGTAGGTTTGGGCCCTAGAAGGCTGGCGACGCGCCCCGAAGATTAAACCAAACCTCGAGCTAAGATTAACCTGTCCCTAAAGTGTCTGCGGAGGCGTGGGCCGCAGTGTGTAGCCGAGAGCCGTCCATTCAACAAACCTCTTAATGGCGTGTGTGCACGTACGCCATTAACTGCAGTGTGTATTGCACCCCGTGCAAACGTAAAACCGTAAGGAACGGGCTGTTGAGATCTTCAGAGATCCACAGGATCGTTTAAGTTTTACGAACGCGTTAATTCTATGAATAAATAATTTTTGTTTTTAAAACTCATTTGAGAATCCGTAATCGGACCTAACGGCTTAAAAATCACATAGCTACTAAGTACTACGAGATAATCCAACGACAAGCGATCTCATCTCGAAGCAGATTGTGTTACGATTTTATTAGTCTTCTCATTTCTACATTCTTTATTACCATACATCTGCATAAACCGTCTATGCTAAGTACTTTATTATACTCGTTTAGATAACGATCGACCCAATGTCCGGCCATTCATCATGTGAAGTAACTCCCTGCTCTCTCGTTCAGGGACTTAATTTTTATTTTACAAAATAATATAATCAGAAATGGTCACCTTGTATGGTCCAAGTCTTCTTCTAACATTTTTCCAGTCTATATCACCCCGAGATATTCGGGCTCACAACGAGTCAAATATGCGAAGACAATGCTTCGTGCGAAGTGGAATGATGTGACGTGGAGTGGATCCAAGGTCGGGTCGATTAGCCGTTTTCTTGTGCCGATGTCACGGTTCTTTGCTCGAAATTCTAACCTATAATACTCGTCCTCCATTGGCCACCGGTAAATGCAGTCGTGGTCACCGGGGGTTCGAGCAGTTTTTTCGACCCACCTGAGGACACGTGCGGGGATAAAAGAAGAGAGGTGCAGAGGAGGGTGAGGAAGGGCCCTGAAGACTCGAAAGGCCGAAACTCTTGCCGAAGAGGTGGGCGTGACGGGGGCGCTCGGGCTGTTTTTCTCTTGGTCTTTTGTTGGGTTTTGGTGGCTTGCGGTGTAGCAGCTCGTTGCTGCCACAGTTTTATGGTTGTTTATGTGCTCTTGTCCGCGTGTATACGCCGCGAGGGGAGCAGGTCAACGAATGATGAACACAACCCGGTAGACATTTCTTTGGTACACGAATTTCAAAAGAATAGACATAAGAGAGTCTTCTCCAACTGATACACAATTGTATGATAATACGAGTCTCGTGAATGGAATTAGTGAGCACAGGAAAATACCAGGTTTTTGGTTGGTTCGAATTTGACGATTTTCACATAGCAGTACCAACCCTGCCCACGTAGCAGAGTCGTTCAACACGGTGATAGTTAGACATCAGGTGATGATTCTCCAGCCAAAGATATGTCTAGGTATAAGACTGAGGGAACGGTTGAGGACTGGACGGGTCTGCGGCCCATTTATTTTTTGTATATATTGACCATCTTCCACTTTGTTGGAACAATGGACTGGTCTCAACGCCCGAGGCGAACAGAAAACAAACCTTTAATAAACCACTGCTGACTGCTGACGGCGATGTTGATAACGATACTCTGGAGATCTTCTGGAAGAGATTACAGAAAAAAAAACTACAGATCATCGCAGCTACCGTTTCTGACAATGAGCGAGTAAACCACTACGGTTAGGTTTCTTTTTCCATTTCTTCTAGCCACTGTTTCAGGTACTCGCAATCAGAGAGTGATTAATAGCTTTTAATATTGACACGTTGGATATAGTAATATATTATAGGTATTTGACACGATTGCTTATGGGAGCCTGACCTGCCCGAGTCCATCGAGAGATGACTTCATATATTAATATTAATGGTACGTATTTCTTTCTGTTCTTTGGTTCATTGTCAGGACATTCTATTCTTCGAGTGATAGCTTCTGTTTTGAATTCTGAAGAAAAATTATTGATGGACGAGAAGGTTTGTGTATCCATGCTGATGAGGACTTGGTTGCTGCCCAATCCCTGGCGAAGTGATAATAAATGTATAACTATTCTCAGCTACTCTTGAAGAAATGTCAAATAAACCAATGGAACGTTATCCGCCTTCAGTTTTCGTGGGGTAGGTATTAATATCGTCGTATATTAAAATAATAGTTCATCGCTTTACTTCAAGTTATATTTAGATCAAAGTTAGCATAACGCGTACTTTCTCCAGTTATCTTTTTACCCTTTGCTAAACAGCTGCTCCACGTATCGCAACTGGCTTCGTTTATACGCGAGAGACATGCAGACACAACTTCTCATTGTTTGAAACCTGAAATAGCCGTAGACCGTGAAGATTTTTTACCACTAATCAGCAGGCTAAGCTCACTAATTGTTTGCCAGGTGGTGTTACGTATCATATGGCTGTTCTCATTCAGTTCTTCTATAGTTTAATTTTAAAAAGATTCGCACAATTCGGTAGCTCGTGCCTACCTTATCTCGCTTGCATTACCACTTTTATCTTGAATAAATATTTAACGAGACGAAGTGCGGATAACAAAATAGCCTGAGGTTGTTAACTTCATCTCACTTGAGATGATCTCGGAGAGTATAATACCTTGTGGTTGTAGAATTGAACCGGACACCGAGTGTACATCATTTCTGGAATTATTCGTTTGGGTCTGTGGAAGGGTCGGGCAGAGGGTATCCACTCGAATCCCATATCGTAAAGTTGAGGACGTTTAAAAAAAATGTAAATTTACCCAGAGCTACCATGGTCGTGGGAGGATGCACTCAGTCTCGATAGCATCAGGGCCAGTTGGTACCAGAGTGTGTGTGTGATGGATGAGGCGTAATGTGAGACGCTTATGTCCAGATCCTGAGATAATTGCTACCTGAAATATTACGCTTAACCACTTTTACGACTGCTCGGGATGGCAATTAATGCGCGCGGGCTTGAATTATCTACAAACAATTCATCCTCGCTGATAAAACCGTTGCCATGAGGAATACATGTCAGCGCATTCATCTGATTATGGAAAAAAGTCAACCAATTTTCTCTCCTTCATAATTTGTTCATATCAGAAGCATGAAAAATCCGGAAAAAATTTAGGTGTGTTCGAATGCTCCATGTCGAAGTTTGTGGATGTCCGGAGGTTTTTGTATCTCAAAAAGGCACGAGGGTGAACTAATTCGGTGAAGAGTATGTGTGTATATATATGAGGGGGGAAAAGGCTGGGCATACAGCCTTTTGTTTTTCGTCCCTTCGACGTTGTTTTCTTTTCATCATAAATCAGAGGTCCGGTCCCCATAGCGAGCATTCCTTCGACTTTTGACGGGAGGGTGGTATGGGGGGTGGTGAGGGCATGCCTTTTAAACGCACGCCGGTAAGAAATCGCCGACCATTTTCGGAGGACACTCGAAGAGAACTCCTTGTAAGGACGAACCACGAGGCGTTAGTCCGTAAAGTGATTGTCCTGGCGTTTCACATTTTTCATTTCTCCTTTCGTCGTCGTCGTCTCGTCTTCTTTCGTTCCTCGTTCCTGCACACCGCACTCTTATCCCTCGCTCTGTTTAATTGTGCCTCTAACGAACTCTATACGGAACGGATGCGATATGTAGGCGACACCACCAAAACCTGTTTCTCATTTTTAGATCTAACTTTTTAGTTTAACCAATCAGTTTCTCATCTCAAACCATCTCGTCCGGGTACGCCTCCGGAACAAACTTTATCGCATCCCTAAAACTGACGTGGGACTTGCTTGTAAATGTCAAACGAACTGCGTCATATTTACGGCGGATACCAACCCTGTCTCCAACGGGTATTAATTTGCTCCCGCCCAACTAAAACACGTTAACGTGTTTTAAATTTCGAGGGGGCAGCAAAGTTTCTGATGACCCTTTTCTCATTATACCGCCAAATCCAAGGAAGTTCTGATCGATGTGACAGCGATGGGATCTTCACCTTCTCCACACAATCAGACATGTGGCAACGACTTGGATCTCGTCGATCCGAGACTTTGCGAGAGTCTCGGCACCGCGCAGTGCCTACTTTTTGTCGTCAGCTATATGGCATAAGATATATAAGCTACAGCTTTAGCCTAGTTTGGACATGTTCACGGCTCGCATACAAATTCGCAGGTATGTTACCCCGCGTCGGTATCCATGCACCAATACGATATATATGTATACATAATATGTATATATCTCGGTTTGACCGTAACTGGCTTCCGCCTACGGTCTTCTCTGCCGTGTACCCAGCATTATAAAATGAGGCTTCGGCAGCAGATTCACTTGCCGATGTTTATTGCTATCGATTCACCAGTAGATTTATCTCGTTCGAAGGAAGGGAAGGTAATGCCGATCTACGGCAGAATTCCCGTGGGAGCTGAGGCCACGACGATCCCGTACTCCACCAGTCAGTCGGACTGATACAAATACTAGGGGATCGAATCCCCGTGGTGTCTTGATCTATACCTTGGTCAGTGGGTATAGATGCACAGACCCTTAGTCCCGTACGAGTTAGTCTCCGTTCCCTGGTTCCACCGTACTTTGCGGCGAGTCGATCAGTTCTCCCGATTTCGAAGCGGGCTCACGGTGGCTCCAAATAATGAAGCCATAACTCACCAAGGAACGAAGCAAAGAAAGGTGATTAATTCGCTCCCAATGTGCAGCAGTGCCCGGGTCTATCAGTATGTAATATACGTATTGCGTAAGATCTACCAATAACTCTCTACGTACCCGGGTGCAGCAAGCTTCCGCTCACGCATGCGGTAGAGAGCGAATAGAGTTCTAGTTATTTATCGAGCTACCCACTTTATTTTTCCTTGATCCTCTAATCCTAAATTGCGACACATCTTGCTCAATGAATAGTTATGAACCGGGGAGGGGGGTTTGCCTACTAGGTGTGGTCCACACGCATGCATATTACTTGGAAACTTCACTCCGTCCGTGTACAACGCGTGCATTTCCGCCATCAGCTCCGGATCAGGTATTTAGTCGAGGGTCGATAAATTATCATACCAAATTTCCGGTCTCCCTGGTGTTTCGGCAACACGTTCACTCACGAATTCATTAGATCACTTAAACTCAGACTAACATGCACTCCTATACCTACTCGCCTTCGCGGTGCCAGATGTGAAAATTCGCTCCGCTGGACGGTCATCATACCAATAGTGACCCTCGCCACTCTGCCACTCGTCCGTCAAATTAAGACGTATGATATGTATCAATCGAAAGTGGCACCACTTGAACCAATCGCTTGCTGTAGCTGGACAAAAAAATGATCAGCGTTTAACAAGCCAATGAAATTGGCATTTGATGCTAGTTGATTTCACATTTTTCATACTCGCTGAAAACGATAGTCAAAATAATCGATCGATCAATTCGTTTCAGTTGAGAATTAAAATGCAATAATATAACTTATCTCTCAATAAGGAGCATGAGAAAAAGCCAATAAAGATCGGAAGTCACAGCACGTGCTTGAGTCAAATCCAGAAATCTTTTTATTAAACTCCTATTATTCGAACGATCTCAATTAACGTAGCCGGACAAAATCCCTAATGGGTATACGATCACGGAACGATCGATAAAAATAATGAAGGCCACATTACTTTGAACCTTTATGGTCCTAGACGACATTCTTCATCCTATGGATATCTATATGTTCGCTACTATCGTTGCCACGACGCGGTTCCCGCGCTTCTACTTCAGACATGACGTCCACATTTTTGTGCTTTCGTTGTCTCAACTTCATGTGATTACCGTCCACAATTAAAGATCCGAAGACACAGAATTTCAGTAGCAGAGGGATTTCGTCAAACCGATCGACAAAAACCCATTGTGTGTGCTTCGCTACTATCTCTTGCGCTTGGCCATTAGTCTTTTATGGCCAATATGAATGTGACGAACGAAATTATGAGTGTAGAGAAAAATATTCGTTGGGCACACAAAAATACAAAGACATCCTGTGTACGAGTATATCATTTCCCAGAGCTCGTGGTGAACTTCATATCTTATCATCGATGCACCAGTCCATGAGTGAAAGGAGCCAGAAAGGTTATCTTGGAATTTCATTTCCAGTCCATGTCTGGAGCAATTTCAATGTATTGCCAAAATCAATTACGTATATTACGATAATAAATTCTGAAAATTGGAGGGTATAAACTGTATTGCATCCGTTCAGTGTTGCGAGGTATTTATCAAAGTCTACATAATTTCAATGATGAACACTGAGCAGTTTCTGAGGATCATACGTAAACGATCCTAGACGTTTCACTAAGGCATCTAGTGCATTCGATTCCTCGTGGGAATACAGTCACGAGCCCCTGAATCCTGCACTCTGGACGCTTTTTAGTTGATAATAAAGTTTCTTAGGAAATGTTCTTGTCAGAGATGCAATGAACCGTACATTATTCCTTCACGGTTTATGGCGTTAATTATTACGAATTCCATGTACTTACGTTATTTTTTCTTTACGTTTCTTTCGACTTGAAGGCAACCTCTTTTCGAGCAGATACCAAAGCTGACGTATAGGTATTGCCAACTAAGAAACAAACGACAAAAAACTATGGTCTCTTGAAGAAGTAGACAGCTCATTAACGCAGGTTCAAATCTAATTGGTAATTATTTTGTTGCATTCTTGCTGACGCCATTATTTCAGCAGCGTCAAACGCGTCCGGCGAACCTTTGGCTTTTTAAGGCCTCGTAAAAATGGAGGACGCATTGTTCTCTCGACGAGGAATAGACGTGGTCGTTCCGGAACGTTCTAATATTATATATATACATATATTCTCTCTTATAACGTTTATTTTTAAGTTTTCTTATTTCTTTCAATTCTTGGTCACGCCGCCTCTCACCAACGACAATCTCGAATAACAAGAAGCGCACGTGACCAAGGGTCGAGTGCAGAGATTTACACGAAGATTGACGGGCAGGAACTCTGGTAAGGAATGGTTTGACCATGTTGCACGATCTTGGTCAGCCAATACGTTCCCGCAAGAACTTAGGAAGCTAAATTTGTCATTACAAAGTTTGTTACGCGCGAGTAGCAAGCAATTCTATACCAAGCCATGTGTCCCTTTTAGAGATACGGCCCATCAATTTGATTCGTCGCATTCTTTGCTCAAGTATGTCCACGCTTCATTTGGTATTTTGGCTACAGGCGAGTCGCTCATCTCACGTGTAGTATTTCGGGGACTCGGAACACTTCGAGAATCCAAGATAAGGCGAAGACCCGGATGTCTGGCCTTAGTGGATGATTTGGCCTTGCCTAATATCAGCACTTAGGTGGTCCATTCCTTCTGCGCATGGTTCATCCGATCGATCATCGTTATCGCGGTCGAAGAGTACAATTGATTGTTCAGAATCATCGGGAAGCCAATGATGTTTGACGTATTGGCTATAATTATGATGCAACAATTAATAGCATCTTTCGTGGTCTGGAAATTCTTCGGCCTTCGGTTCAATGTAGTTGTTTTTCCAGTGATTATTAGGTCAGCGTAAAGTATCTCCTGTGAGATCATGAAAAACCTGGATCAGGGTTGATGGGCGCGGAGACGTAATTGTCAACTGCGACGAAGATTGGAAGAAGTAACACACCGAGATACTGATACATTCCGAATGTTTTATTTTTCCAGCAAATTTAAGATACCATTTCAAGGAAATCATCTACGGTTGTCTGCCAGTTATTCAACGGGTAATTAGTACCTGTATTCGTTAAAGAATGATGCGCGTGAGTCGACTCACGAAGTCGGTATTATAAATGGAGCACAAATTAGTAATTACCTTTAGGTTGATTAATTATTACGCCAGAGGCTCTTCGATCCATTCTCTCGGAACAATTCCCGGGGCGAGACATATGGCAGACGTCCCTCGATCCGCTTACCGCAGTAATCGTTTCATTTATTCATACATTTCTTACGTTTCTTTGGCATTCGTGAAGAAGGAGCTTCATCGGCGGGAATCGATTTTAGCACGGTCCTCGGTGATGTTAATTTTCTCTTCAAGGATTAATTTCTAGTAAGAAATCCATTGACAAGGCTGCATATTCCGGTACAGCGAATATCATGAATGCATTTGCACCCCATTCACACGCACGAGGTTCCTATGCATAAGGCGATGAGCATGTATGCACGTCCAAGATTCACATCATGGTGTGTGTTCCGAGTGTGGTCAAAGACTCGACGGAAGGTCAACGAAAAATACGAGACATTCAAGTCTGCAGAACAAGTTGTCATTTATTCATCGGTTCTTGCGGTAAATGCTGAGTAAAAAAAGGAAGGATATATACTCAGAGTCCCACCTATAAATAGATTTACGGGAAGCAAAAGACGCGAAATTAGTCATTCGTTTGTTTATGTGTTCGTTCCCTCCTGGTAAACCATAGAAACCCCATACAAATAACCATGCCCATTAAATTGCGTCTGAGAAGTGAGAATCGTAAAAATGAGAATATTAATGGGATACGTCAACTTTTCTTTTGATGAGAGTATATGATTATCATCATTATTTGGTGTCTCCCAACTACATCGCTAACGACCACCGTAATAATTAATCAGCTATAGAACCTTCAACTTCGGGAAATCTTTGGTTAACACAGTTACTACTGTTCGCGCCAAAATTTGATAGTTTTGTTATGTTTCACTTCGTAATTGCGAAATAAAAAGTATCGTTTGTAAGTACGGTTTGTTGACACCACGCTCTGCGTTTGTACAACCATCTGAGTCACTAATTTTTAGTACAGACCATGACGGCACGTCAAACTGATTGAAAAATATGATAATTTGATTCATACTGATTATCCTCAGTGAACAGTATGACGCCACGGATATGTTGAGGCGCATTTACCTCCGCTCCATCATGATATTTCACGCATTTAAAGTTTGACGTACCGACCGACGCTGAAAATCATACCATATTTTTCAACACGAATGTTGAATTACAACTCCAAGTCGAAGGATGTTGAAAAGACTTGCATACGGCTGCAGATAGACAGAATGTGCTGTAAACCTATTCACAGCAAATCTGCAATAGCCTGGTATGCAGCAATGCGATCTGAACATAACAGTCAAGGGAGATCGTTAACGCTCTTCATGATTGCGCAAAGGAATCATCAACCTCAGACAGTGTCCGATAAATCAACTGACCACGAGGACTTTATCGAGAATAGTACAGACACGAAATGAACAGATACAATCAGAAAAAAGTCCAGTGATATGGAGGCTATGCATAAGCAAGACGAAATATTTATCACAGACTTTGTTGCCTAATCAAACGTTTCTTTTCTGCAGGCAGTGCGGTCTGGTGCATTTAATGGAACGTAAAAAGCACGGACTCACTATCGATTTCCTTCATGAAAGCTCACGTAACCATTGTTGATCTCTTGAAGAGTGTCATTGCCGGTAGTTAGATTTGCATCTGAATGTAGATGCGCTCTAATTCATTGCCATTCTGATAGAATTGAATTGTAGGTTTTCGAAACGATACAAGGCACGACACGAATCCAATCACAGTTATTTTGTCGCAGTGTTTGATGCGTTGCATAAGGTTGATTTGACGTTACGTGTCGCGACACCATTCGAATGCAAATCATTTGATTACGCCTTGCGATCGATATGGTGATACGTTATAGCACTGCAATTGCCCGGCCGTGTCTGGTAATTAATATCGCTAGCAGAAACTTTATCTCACTACCGATCCGACCTGTCTTGATCCAAAGACAATCGACTCTGCAAGAACTGAGACTTAACCTAGAATCAACGCCTTCGGTTTCTACGGATGAGGACATCCTGGCCTTGTTATCCGAGCTCTAGCCTTAGATCGGTTGCACAGAATGTAATTACCAGAAAGAAACAGAAATAAAAACCGCAAAAAATCTTAACCATCATCAAGAATGAAGCTACGTAGGTAGTTATCCTTTTTTTGAATGGGAATATAACATGGACACCGGATCACTAGGTCACTTAAGAACCAGGACACTCTACAGTACTAACCTTGCACCACTTACACCTCAGATGTACAAATTGGCATTGTAGATTAAAGCTTCTGTTATATTACTCAGATGTGAAAATAAAGGAGCGAGTACCGTGTGGGCTGATGATAACGTAATTGCTTCGAGTTCAGCAGGAAATACGACGGACGTATTACTCCCGTCGACCAACTGACCCAAAACCGGATCTTTAGCTTTTATATAGGTTCTTCACAATCAGAGCAACAATGGATAAATTTAGTTTTTGTTTTGTTGCAGGAGGGTTTGGTCGAGTTTATAACTTCTACTTCAGAAAATCCGAGCTGGTGGCCGCAGCATCTGTACCTGAATGATTCCACGCATAATCCAAAAAGTATGCACAACAGCTGAAAGTATTGCGTCATACAACTTCTTGACGAATATCTGGCCCTGAGTTTGCGCCATTTTGGGAACTAACTTAATCTTATCTCCTCTTGTTATTTCAGAGTCTTCGAAAACTTTTCACTTCTCGGAGTGGAGCGACTGGTCTGTTTGCAACCGTCACTGTACGCAGAACAGAGTGCGAAGATGTCGAATGAAAAAAAAATGTGGTACCACGGTTCTCCGAGTGAGTATTCGCCTTAGATAATATGACTTTTTAATCCGAAATACTCTAAAATAGACCCATTGCTAGGTAACGACCATGTGTAACTAATATTACTTCGATACGTGCAGGAAGAACGCAGCTGCTTCCACAAAAGTCGAGGTCGAAGAAGACGATGCCGCCAGCGTCAGAGACACAGGGATCGGCACAAAGAGAAGTTCCATGTTGTCCAGGTGAGTCGATGTTACTCGGCAATGTGTAAAATACTACGAGTCTTAAATTAAAATAACTTTTCCTACCATAGCCCGATTCCTGTTCCTCTCCAGACTTCAACTTATATTAGAGAAAAAAAGCTGCTAATAGCCACGGTGCTTTGAAAGGTGGTCGTCAGGACGTGTACAAAAAGCCCGGAGGCTTTCTGGCCTTGTGAATCGCCGCTGCATACATAAATTCTGCCCGAAAAGGAAAACCCACTGCCTTCAACTTTGTCCCTTCTCGCATACAGATGTATAAATATGTGTATACTTCATACGTCTATGCCTTCGTACAAGGATAGCTTCCGAATCGTTGATGCACAGGTGCGATCGCGGCCGATGCGTGCACACATCCAATCTAAAGATCGTCGAGTCGTTGAACGACTGTCAATTAAGCAGGCGATTCCTACCTGCGCTTTCGGTTTCAAATCTTTTTCAATTTTCAGATTCCTAAGGATGCAGAGCCTCGCCAAGGCAGACGCAAGGGTAATCAGGGACAAGCGGGACCTCGGAAACGACTGAACCGCTTTTATGGAAAGTGGAGTAAGTGGTCAGCGTGTACCAGGACTTGCACCACGCAACGACACAGGTACGAAGCTTCGATATATCTTTCGTGTACCAAATACAGAATCGAACTTGGGGAATTAAATCGTGAGAAATGTTAGGATCGAGCTGAAGTCGCGAGCGTCTTCGCCTCTGAATTATTATATTTAGACTCCTCAGAGCAGTCGCGGTTGACTGTACAATTCTTATTGTTTCTTTTCCACAAGGTGGTGCAGACGGCCAGGAATTTGCGGACGCGACGTCATACGCGAAAGCGCCTACTGCTACGTCGAAGGGAGCTTCTGCCAAAAATGGATTTATCGCCGAATACAAGGACAGCACGAAGACGACAACGATGGCAAGCTTTTTCTTCTTCGTCTCCCCTCCTCTTTTTCTTGGTCTCCTTAGTTCTTCACTCTTCCTAAAAAACTTTGCAATGCTCATAAAGCCTCATGATAATTCCCCTCTAATTTTAACTATCATTCAGTATTCGAATAGCGTTACAACGATCCATGTGTTACTACAGTAGACCAGGACTTGGACGAGCTTGACGTCCGCCCGAACATGGTAGACTCCTTTAGCAGCGCAATCGACGAACCATGGAAATGTGGGGTCATAAATTCGAGTAGGAACTCTAGACTTTCATATTTCACGAGGATCATTGGAGGACGACCAGCTACCCCAGGAACCTGGCCCTGGCAAGTTGCTGTGCTCAACAGATTCCGGGTAAGGCGAACCGTTGGCCGGTATCTTGAAGGACACCACCCACTTATCAAACCCTTTCATGACTCTTTACAGGAAGCATTTTGTGGTGGCACCCTAGTCTCTCCAAGATGGGTCCTCACAGCTGCACACTGCATTCGGAAGAGACTTTACGTGCGGATTGGAGAACACGACCTCACCATCAAGGAAGGCAGCGAAATAGAGCTCAGGGTGAGTGATAACTCAGACTCTTCTATCATATCCATCTTGAATTATGAAGAAAATTAGTTCAAAAGCATCCATGTTTTTACATTAATTAACTGTGATTTCCAGGTGGACAGCGTGACCGTGCATCCTTACTACGACGCTGAGACTGTAGACAACGATGTTGCCCTCCTGCGCCTTCCAGTGACTCTGACACCAGCTGTGACCCGTGGAATCGCCTGTTTGCCAACTCCGCGGCAACCGCTTCCGACTAATCAATATTGCACGATAATCGGTTGGGGCAAGTCCAGAGCGACCGATGACTTCGGAACTGACGTCCTTCACGAGGCCAGGGTTAGTATAACATATTGACCAAATCCCTGACCACTTTAAGTCAGAATGGGTTGCGCAGGTAAAGTCAGTGGATGATTCTCGCGAAATAATCATTTTGCGGTGTAGAAATGAAAATTTTTCTTCAATAATTTGGACATTCATTGTAATCGCCTGTATGTGCTTCATTTCAATTTGATAGAACATAATTACCACATGATCAAAGACATTTTTTATTATGAGGACATCACCGCACTCTGAGCCTATAGTATTGCTAATGGAGTAACGATTTGATGAATTTTTGTGTTCACAATGTGATACTTGAGGCCTTTCAATCTTCAAAACGTCGCGAAACAGATTTATTCCGAATGAATACACTTGGTGCTTACCGGAGGAATGACTCGCTTGCTTGTGACTCATACGTCAGCCGTGCTACTGATGGCATCTATTACACCAAAATTACCAGATATTGTTATCATTTTAGGCGAATGAAGGCTGGACCTACAAGATTTCGACGTTTAGTGTTATAATTTGTGAAATATTATTATCATCATCATTGTTATTAATGTAATAGGGAAGTGAGTCATAAGTACCAATTAGTTACATGAAATGTAAGAGAGTTAGTTAAAGAATGTATTCTAATGGAATCTTCATGGTGTTGTTAAGGTTCCGATTGTCTCGAGTGACGCATGTCGCGGGGTCTACATGGACTACCAGATAACAGAGAACATGTTTTGCGCCGGATATCGCCGAGGCAGGATGGACTCGTGCGCAGGAGATAGCGGCGGTCCACTCCTCTGCAAGGACCCAAGGAAGCCCGAGCAGCCATGGACCATCTTCGGCATCACAAGCTTCGGTGAGGGTTGTGGTAAGCGTGGTAAGTTCGGGATATACGCCAGATTGCCGAACTTCGTGGTTTGGATCGAGAAGGTGATGAGACACACTGATGCGTACACCTAATTCGGAGGATCACAGGGGAATAACTAAAATGTTGATGTTCAACGCTGGTCCAGGAAAACGGAGAAGCAGATAAATCTCTGTTGTACCGCCGTTCGGAATTGGATCTAGGAAGAATCCTTCTGTGGATGAGTCTTTGTTTAGATCCTATTCCAAAATCGAGCAGACGTGATAGATTATTATGAATAAAATAATCTCAAATAGATGATACGTTTTGGCCACTAAACCAGTTTGCAAGCCACTGTAGAGCTGTCACTTGTTCACGAAGTAATTACGTGAAATTGCTTGAATGAGTCGTTTTTTTTTTTTTTACTAAACGATCGCTTATATGATTTTTATTGTATTATAATATATCAAATATTCGTATAATCGTGCCTTTGCATTTATTATGATATATAAGAGCAGTGTCCTTATCTGTAGAGAACAAAGTCCCCCTCGGAAATATAGATTTAAGAAATTATAAATTTAATCGATCTGAGTGTAATCGATGAAATAATTTCATGAACTTAGATTATTGTGATTTTTATAAACATAAAGAGCAAAATGAAACAATCGCGGATATATTTGGATATGTTGTTGATATACGTACGTTATTGACTTTATACAATATTGTGTAACTTAGGAAAGCACCTGTACTATTTTGTATATATTTATTTCAAATTTTATGTATTTTCATCCGCTATATTATATTGCATAAATTATAGGTGATGAATAATGACAAACGTCACTGGCTTGTATTCATTTTCCTTACAATTCAGATCCCCATTTTCTGGTATTTGCTATTCATAACTAATTCTACCATAAAGTAATTTTTTTTTTCAATGAAAAGTTGAAGTAGAAACGTGTCTTTCTAGAAAAATTTGAGTTACTTGTATAATAGTCGAGAAACCAAGAGCCTGTACGTTTCAGTGTACAATTTAGATACATTCATTGTATTCAATAGTCAAGCTTGCATCGAAGAATATATTTATGCGAGAACAGACCCAAATTAGTCCAAATGGCAGAAAAATTATGTTTTTACAGTTGAGAATCTACGTCATAAAACAGCAGGGGATTATTTTAGTATACAGCAAAAATATATATATATAAATATATATTAAAGCAAAATATATATTAAACCAGAAAATATACTCAAGGTTGGACTCATACTCTATACATTTTTTTCCCACCGAATTACTCTATTCTGAGTTATTACACATTAATATTTTGACTCACGAGGTAAGCAGACAGCATCGTCTGTTGGGTTGCATATCATCGGGCATTCTCTTTCGACGACTCTGGAGTTGGATACCTACTGCCGAAAGAGTAACGCATCATACACTGCATTATCTCCGACGATATCGGATTTACTATGAGAAAATCCAGTAGAAGATTAGCAAATTGAATTCCATATGGTACCAGTGTTCTTCCAGTTACGCCCAGAAAACATTTTTCATGCTCACGCACTACAACTTTATTTTACAAAATGGGTTACATTCATGGACCCAGTAGTTTATTTTAGACGCCATTATTGATTTGTGACATATTGACTTCTGATCTAATTACTTTTCTTTTGATTGATAGTTGTATTCTATAGTGCGGACAGTCGTCTTATACCATGACATATCTGCCTGACGGACAAGACTGTCGACTTGTACGTTAAACTTGGTGCCAATGAGATTAAAAGGAGTTCACTACAGGCTCCTTGCATTCGCATTGAAGGATGAGAAAAAATAGTAAATCATTTTACAGAAACGTTTTAGTTATAAAGAAATAAATTTATTGATTACATATTATATGCATCGAATGGTGAAGTGCATGTGTGGTTCACAACCCTAAAACTCTCGAGTGTAAGAAGATAAAAAGCGTTCTGGTTTCTCATTATTTCTCAGCTTAGAATTAATTGTGCAAATAGGTTCAACGCATCCATCGCTCAATTGTACTTGCACTTTGAAAAGTCCATCTCAGGATGTTGCTGCATGAATCTGAAAAGAATATCGATTCATTAGCACTTGGATACAAATTTATCTAAACAGAATTCTCAAAATCATTTAATATCTCTTCAATTTTCGTCGATTTTTGGCAGTAAACAAGGCGAAAATTTCCTTAGCGTACTTGAAATCGTTACTCACTTTTTGATAACGTCTTGTTTCTTCTGTTCATCGGAGGTAGGCAGACCTAACTCTTTTTGTCTTTGATCGTACATCATCTTTTCCACGAGTCCCCTCGTCTCACCATCCAGGTCCGAAAGCTTGCTTGGTTCAGGATTCACTTTCTTCGTACTGATTTCTGGATCGCATGTAACCACCTGAGCCCACCACTGCATTTTGTTCACCTGTTTCCAATTCATGTCCATTGTTAAAAGTCGAAATCAGATATTTGCACCGATTCATTAGCCAAAAGTGAATCTCTATACTCTCGAATGGAACCAGTATTCATTCGGTTTTCACCCTTGACCTGAATCCCACAAGAAGAAAAAAAGCGAATCAATTATTACCTTCTCCAAGTTGATGACGAGTACTTTTCCATCCTCTATAACCCATGTGGATTCCTCCAATTTGACTTCGTGGGGAAAGTCGCCATCGATGATAGGTGGTTGACCCTTGACACCGCAAGTAAGATGTTTTTTCGTTATTGAAACAGCGAGGTCCTTTGGCCTTGCTGAGAAATTGACCTTCAGTGGCACCTTAAGCTGAAAATTTACGAAACGAAACATATTTTATCAAAGTGATGTCAACGATCGTCGATAAAAATTTCAATTTATATTATCCGTTAAGAAAACGGTTTTCTATAGAATAACTGAAGGTAGACACAACGCAGTATCGATCACTCGGATCTCAATAATTCTATTATCCTTGGGCTTCAAGTAGATTAGATTTAACAATTACTAAGTATCGTAATGCGCATTCCGTCTGATCATAAATAGCAACAAGACGAATAAAACACCGTTAATGGCCAGCACGTATAGTTGATTTGCTGAACAATTGACCCGACGGGATCTTAATCAAAATGACCAATTATATAGAGCTGGAACAATCTTGTATCGCTCTAAACAGACAGAGGGCCCTAACAAGGTGTGTATTGTGTTCTCATGTACAGCTGCAATACCATAGTCGATAGAATCATATACCGATGTACTTATTAATGCTCTCTAAATGCCGAGATAATACGTTTTAATTCCGCAATCGGTAACGCTCCAGTTGCTGTTTCGCATATGAAAAAAAAATGTTCCCCGCTGATTCACGACTTTTGATTCCTTTGATTCTTTTGATGTGGATGTGATAAAGTTTATCAAACATGATAATCCTATCACCGGGACAAGGACGAATGATTATTTCCGTTCCAGGCGTTATGCCGACTCACGGACAACTGATATTCCAACGGACCAACGAACGTGACGAAGTTTCGTAATAAGGTTCGTTCCTTCGTACGGGCATCCAACCAGCCAGCCAGACAAGACAAGACAACGCCGTTCAAAAGCGTTTCCTTTGCGCGACAGCACCAACCAAAGCAACTAAAGCCTCAAGTAACGTCGGTCCTGCGGTGGAACATGAAGCCGGGTGCAACAGTGCGTGGAAACGGATCATGGCTACCAACTTTAACCCGTTAACAAAGTGGAATATCATTATAATTATTATGATTCTTGTGAGGTAATTGGATGTCTAGTATTTCTGCATTTTAGGTGAGCGGGATCATGTACGTACTACATATGAGTACGGTAATACCTCTGCAGGCGCAACATATGCTCTAACACGGCTATATCCTCGATCAGACGTAAGGTCATACGATGCAACATATTACCGAGGCAGCCCACGATCTTCAACCACCTTCTCACATTGTCTATATAAATACAAAAATAGTTTACATACCGAATGATGAGTTGACTCGTGATATTTTGACAAAACTTTCAGTGAATATTGTGGGCGACATCGATTCTGTCTGGATTCTTCGAGATACAGTATTCGAATAATCCGTGGTTATTTATCGAGTAACGATTCGAAACAAGCTTGATAATCAATGGAACGAAGCATCATCCCGTCTATTCACAAGCATTTGATAGAACGTAGGTGTGATCGTGAGATCCGTAAGTGTAAAGTAGGTATAAACTATCTGAAGATACCGTCAATTTAACAATGCCTTTAGTAGGCATTGTTAAATAAACATATGACTTGAGTTTAGCAATAACATACGAATGTGATGTCTAGACAAGAGAGAAGGCAGACACGACTGAAAAAAACTCATATCGTTGTAACATTTGGTCAGGTATTGCCAATTAGGCCGATAAATACATTCAGGTGTTTACGAATGTTAGTTTCGTGGAAATTCAAATATTGATGCAATTGATGTGCGATATTCTTTTACTTTCATGCGTATAGGTAAGCCGCGGTCCGAGCCAAGTGAAGCGTTTCTCAAGCGATTTGCGATAAACAATTTGTGATTTGCAAACATCGAGGGGAGTGGACGTTGTTGAAGGAGGGAAATGAACGTGCGAAATTCAACCTTGCCGCGCATTTACTTGAGAGAAAGGACGGTCAATTGAATTTCGACATAAATTTGCTTGTTATATTTATACAGCACAACGAAGATAACAACAATGGCGAAGCGAAACAACGTGCTACGTAGATCAGAAACGTGTTAATAGTTGAAAATTCGCACGCCAATTAGACTCGAAGCAGCCTCATAGCTGTGCTTACTGGTAGCTATAGAAATTACACGATTTTCTCATCAGAATATCACGTACGATACTTCGAAAGTCATACCACATATCTATACACATACGATTTTAATTACAAACGTAAATTAACACGGCTCCTCACGAGACTCGCGACTCATTATCCGCCTTCGGATACTCGGACTTTAATCTCAAGTAAACGACCTCGAATACCAAATCGCGAAACATGCAGGATTTTACGTCTTATTGAAGAACCGTAAGATATTAGCCTTGCTGAATTGTTCGCGACGAAGTGAAATCGCTGGGCACAAAGCAGACATCCTGATGCTGTAGGTACTGAAATCGAGCCTCGTGTATTATGCGAGGGAGAGACACCAGGATACGTTGGTGAAATTGTCATCAGTGATTATGCCTACCGTTGAATTGCGACCGTGGTCGATAGTCCGAAGGCCGTTGGCAGAAGCGATTCATACAAATTCAATGGAATCCTTGATAGTCACGATCAAATCACGAGTTGCGCAATCGGATGCCTCACTTATTACTCACTAAGTAGAATATCAACATATTTTTGTCCACAATTCCACTAACTCAGTTTGTTATTGGAAAAAATGTATCCGTAAAGAATAAACATCATTTCTGGCGTCTGTTTTCCCTACAAAGATCGATTGAGGGTTGAATTAGAAGTAAGAAGGTGTCCCATAGGTAAGATATTTCTTGGAATTATAATCAAACTTTTCCAAATACAATTATATCCTATATGGGACAAACCTATTATTACGAAGTGAGTACCTGTCTGTGTATATAGTGCCAGTGTATACGGTGGGTAACAACCATAACGCCAAAGGTCATAATCCTTCCACGATTATTCACGGTATAAGGTATGTACCTATATGAATACCACAGAATACCTATGATTAAAACGTTTGAAAAATTTGACAAGGATGTAAATTTCAAACGCAAGTCTGAAAGCCCTTCGTTGTTCGCAGCGTAATATAAAATTTGTACAAAGTAATAAGACCGTGATTGTATGAGATAGGTCAAGAATGCGTGACTGACCGTACAAAAGGATATTTCACGGTGTTACATAAAACGATGCATAATGAATGATACATTCATACATGAAATGGTAATAAATGGGACTCGAGTGGCGCCAGGTACTCGAGAAGACGGGTTATCGACATCTTATTGTGTCACGTCATTCTGATTATCTTACTCATACTCGACACACTTTGACACCCTTAGTCACGGTTGTGAGTTTTTTTTTGTATATAGAAGATGAAATCGCTCAGTTTGTGTAGATTAATTACAGAATTATCGATTGCCAAGACCCTGCAGACCCAGCTGTAGCGGATTCTCGATAGTTTGAAAGCATGTCGGGGTAGCCACAATTGCATAGATGGAGTGCAAGTTGCAAGTTGTAACGGGAGATGTGAGACCTAGATACAACGAGTGCAGACAGTGCATCCGGCTCGCGTGTACGTTCGATACAATTCACGTTCTATAGTCTGTCATTTGCATGGGCCCATCTCTATAGAGAAAGATGCTGTAACTATTACAGTGTCGCAATGTTTCAAGTTTTAACGTAATTGACATCGAGTGAGTACGATTGTTGGTAACGAGGACCGTCGCTTATCGACGATCGAAACTAAACGCGACGGCATCGTCTTGGTTATATCGTAATATGGGCACCCATCAGTCTTGAGATGGTGCCCGCAGCTGACAACATTTTTTATTGACACCTGGCACCGATATTAGTGGTATAATTTATCATGGAATATATATTCTTATTTTTTAGTGCTCCGTTAAATTTCGCAACTACTTACAGAGGTGCCTAGTACAACGTTTTCTAAACTATGTTTTGGTATTGTTATTATAGAATGAAAAAAAAGGAAAGAAAAAAAATAGTCAGTCTCACATATTGTGTAACGAGGGGCAGGCAGAACTGGTCCAATTCGTGGCCAAATTTCAAAGTATCGAGATCACGACGCAATCGATTCTCGACGAAAGATCAGTTCGCCAAAAATTGGCGCCAGGCCTGACCGCGGGTCAAAGAACGGCCTTGCCTCCAACACTTGTGGATATCTCGCACACATCTGAGGACCCAACCAACGTAACAACGCTAGGTTACGCTTGCGCAGAACGCTCGAGAAACAACCGTTGTTGCACAACACGGCCTGCCGTACGGCCGCCAAAAGTGAAATCGAGAAGGAACGCGCCTTTGAGCCTCGAGATAACTGGAAATGGGAAGTGGAAATGTTGCCAAGCGATGCCTCCTCTCCTCTTGCCCCCCATCAACCACTCGCCAGTCTTCGAAACTTTGTTATTAATGTTGTTTTTTGTTTTTTGTCCTCTTTGATGTTAGTTTGTTGTTTGTTTTTTGTCCTCTAGGAGCAATCAACGTAACGTTTCGAGTTATGGAATTTGTTGATCTTTTCGAACATCCCGTCGTTGTTGTTCAGGTTTGAAGCTATGCGTGCAAAATTTCACATTTATGTTACGAGCCAATCACCTCGAGAAGATACCTTGTAGAAGAAGTGTCAAGTCGTCCATAATAAGAGGGTATTAATTATTCAGAATAATGTCAAAGACAGTCGTCGGTAAGCTGAAGAAGATATTTTGAGTAGTCAGTAGACATTTTCTGTTTCCAATTAGGTAATGTCAAAGTTTTAATGTCAACGATGGTGGCCATAACCTCTGCGATCCCCAACGACTCTGAATCACAAATGACGGTAACGTTCGAAGTTGGTTACAATGACAAATCTCTCTGCTTTAAGACACCAGGACCGCGTTATCGGAATTTAGAATCTCGGCCCGGCTCATTAGGGAACTCCCACACGAATAAATACCGCGACGTCAGTCCGATCATGCGATCATATCCATTGGACCGATGCCCCAGAGTCGAACCAGTGTAAGGCACAATACGATTTCACAACTTTGAGAACTCGCTGATGCATTTCATCGTTCATTCTGCAGCAGGATATACGGGTATCATACAAAAGAGAAAAGACGAGCTGCCTGTAATGCAATTAACCGTATTACGCGCTGATGCAGCCTGTGTTACAACAGCCTAATTCATTATCAAAGGTGCCTCTAATGCTCCGGGAAGAATTTCAAACTATGCAAACAAAAATTGGTGAGGAAGCATCATTATCGTAACTATCCCTGGTACAGAAACTGAATCCTAATTAACGTCAAGACTCGCTTTCCCACGCTAGAAATATGAGATCCGCAAAAAGCTCGATTGTGCCTCTTCAGTTCCGAATATAGATTCGAGATTCGCGTTCCGGCATCGGAACTGTTTGTCGTTTGATAAACACTATCCAAATGACCAATGTTTTTACATCTCGGTTGGCTGGCTTTGCGAGTGACACTATACTACGACGTCGGGTGTCAAGGCCTTCGAAGGATGAGCATATAAGCGTTAAGCCGGTCTATACCAAGATTTATTGGGTTATTTGCGTATATGTTACAAGGCCAGTTAGGCGACACTAATATCGTTGAGTCCTGGCGGATGCGTGATCCTATACTGAACTCGCCATCCCGTTGTGATGGGCCATTAATCGTTCGGTTCATACTTACGTATCCGTTGATCAATTTTTTCACACTGATTTACCCAAAGTTCAGTATTATTCAAAGATATAATGAAAAAGCAATCATTTATCCGATAGCAGCATCTTTATCAAAGTGAAAAAATCAAATACAAATGGTTACGGTGCCGGTTAGATCGCGCGTGTTCTCGCATAACTTTGCTAAAATTATTGGAATTAATCAGTTTTCTTTTGGTTTTTTTTGCATAATTTGGTAAATGAATGGAGCAATTAGTCATTCGTTACATCCTATTAACTCGAGATAATCAAACACTCTTTCAACGCATCTTGGCATGATTAATAACTCTGTGAAGACATATGTTTATGCGATAATAAGTTAATTTTTGATAACGTTAGTTGATTTTCGATTAAATATTCAATAACTCTTCTGTCTATAATATACCAGGGCTAGTGCGATCAGTTTTTTTTTTTTTTTTTTTTTTTAAATTATATATTGCTTACAATTCTTGAGGGTTCAAAGCAGCTTTGTTAAAAGCTTATTATCTACTAATTAGCGATAATGTTTTGCGGGTTATAGCAGCGTAGGTCAAATTATACATAACAGTATGTCACAGTTTTAAAAATGCACAAGGATAATGCAAACATTAAGATGCAGAACGCGAATCGCTCGGCCTTTCGAGATTAATAAATCGCGCATCTGCGTTGCAGGACATTTTTAACCCGATCCACGGATCACAATATCGTTTGTGGATAACTAGCTCATCGCGTAGGCGTCTATGATAACATCTTTACGAGGTACTGCTACATCCCATTGAATATATCTTGAGAGTCTAGTTAAGCAGATGTGATTTAGAAGCTAAAGAAAATAATAAACAACTTCGCGAACTACGATTTACGAACTTGGTGCACCAAGCAATAGCCATGGAAATTGGATACTATACCTGGATGTCTGTCGATGTACCGCATAGTATATAGTATATACCATATCAAAGAGTCAGACCAAAGGTTCAAACAGGTAATATACTCGCTCCCGCAACGCGCACGTGCGAAATCCTATTATTAGAAAGCATCTATCCGAGTCTACACAGCTCTTGACACAATAAATAAATTAACGGTTATATGTATACACGCCGACAAATACGGCGTGATTAAAAGAGAGAAAAAAAAGGGGTAAAATAATGGATTGAAATAAAGAAGCGCGATGACAGTTATTGTACGAAATTACGCTAGAGGAAAAAAAAAAGCTGAGGTGGCATATAGCGTTAAAATAACGCTTGAACGCGTACCTGCGTACGCGAGGTTCAATTAATTAAGGCTAATCGCGGAATGAAATTTATGTCGTACACGAGAGCGGTAATTGTGTGGGTATAAATAACGATAAGATTTAAGAGATTTGTCGTGAGATCAATCGGCAGATCATCGATTAATCTAGCTAAGGAATATGTAGAGAGTTAGTTACACCAATTAGTCATAGAGGTGATGATTTCGACGCACCAATTCTCAGGCTTATACGTAATACAGCAGATAACATCGTCCCGGTAAACGCATCATTAGATACTCGCTAAGAATGCATACCGCGAAGATCATGAGTATTCTCTTGAACGTTTATACCGTAAGTATATGATGTTGCTGCGAATAGTAAAAGATCTTGCGTCAGTGGATACGATCCGAGAAAATACATACGTGGCGATTTAACAAACAATTATATTAAGCAAGAGGTTGAACCCTTATTAAGAATTAAACGACCGACCTCCAGCCCTTTTACAAATCTTACTGACTAATTTCTCACTGTAAAAAATGTTTGTTGTAAATTTACTAAAATTGTATTGGAAGTTTTATGCATATACAGGATAGCAAATTTACTATACATTTGTCAGGTAGTTTTAGGAGAAATTAGTTGCAATTTTACTGCAGTATCCGGTAAAATTATAGAATATTAGTGCACTAAATTTAATAAATTTGGACATCATTATTCAATTCATCATGTGCAAATTTCATATGCACATGAATTAGAATTTCAAAAGTAGTTGATGAATTTACTATACTCATGGTTAAGTAATTTTATAGTAAATGTGTATTAATTATGTACAAGGAGAAAAATAGGTAAAAAAAACTTTTTTTAATTAATTTTTTAGATTATTTGAGAGTGCCAAGTACATTTCAGATGTTTATGGTTAACCTGAACGCATGAAAACGTATTTTTTTCGCTCGAAAAACACCGCTGTGTTTTTTGTCCCCGCCGGGACTCGAACCGTGTTCGCTCGCTCGCTCGGATTACTAGTCGCACGCCCTACCTACTACGCCAATCTAACTGATGGTAAATCTTGATTTCATGTGATGAATATACAATAGACGATCTATGCGACCAAGATAGATAATACAGTTGATAAAACATTATCACAATAGTATATTTGCTTTTGAACTTCTAGGTAAACCGCAGATAACACTTAATTACCACACAACTTTAGTAAATTTATTGAAAAAAAAACTCTCATTTCTCTTCGAACTTCAATTTTGATAAGAATGTGCAGACAAGTCAACAAGTCACACATTACTGATTGGGGCTAATTTGAGAAAAAATCCAGAATATGCGAATAGCTTTCAGCAATATTTTAAATGCGGTATGTTCAATACATAATCCAGTAAAATCAAAATTTGTTGGAGCAATTTCAGGACTTAGTTTCATGAAATTCGAAATCAGACTACAAATTTGAAAATCACTTACGTAAATTCGGAATTGGCGTTTCGGAATTTAGAAACTGAATAGTGAAATTGATACAGACGTTATAGCAATTCCGTTTGATACACAATATTTTTAATTTCAAAAGACTGTGATTGAAATTTTTCACACAAGTGTACAGTAAATTTAGAAAAATATTTAGCAAATTAAAAATACTATGCTGTAATTTTACAATTACAATACTTTTACTATACAATTCAGCAAATTCCAAACGCGGTTTTGTATTTTCCCATTAAAGTTTAGTAAAATCAAAAATTTAATGGCTAATTCAAAGAAAAAGCTTAGTAATTTTTTTTTTGCTACGCCGAATTTGTAATTTTACAAGATTTTTGTGTAGTAAATGTGTTGTAAATTCACGAACATTTTTTACATACGTATCGTGTGAGGAAACAAGCCCCTTGATATTGTTTGGATTCGGATCAAATCAGAAGTATAAGTGTCAGTCGAGACGTAAGTTAGTCCGTTAAAAAGGGTAATTTGGTGGGCCCTGGTCGCTCCAAATTCGTTAGGTTGTTTGTTCGCTTGTTTAAGAGAGAAACAATACAATCCTGTACCCCAAGGCAATAACAGGGCTGTTTGTATAATAATACGCATGTTTAGGAAAAAATGACTTATTGTGAAATAGGGCCTTTGCGGCTATTACATGGCTTACGAAACCCCAACGTCATACCATAGCATATTTTAAAGCATAATACTTGCTAACCATCAAGTCCACTATCGGAAAATTAGAATCAGGACTAAGTATTTTCTAATAAACAGAAAGAGGATGAGGCGAACCTGATCAACGTTAATGTCGTAAGACCGATGCAGAAGAGAAAGATGATCAGAAATTATGTACAGGTACATGTAATTATACATTATGTTCCGTTTTCAATTTTTCGATTTGACGTTAATAACTTGCGTGTAACTGCGTACGAAGCGTTCGACGCGCCCGCACACCTTGATTCTCGATGATTATTTCAGATGGCCTCAAGAGATTACGTAAATTGAGGTACGCGCGATTCACGATCACTTTATAATTTCTGAGATCTTGATTTAGAGTTGCGAAATTTTTCATATTTCATACCATAACCGATGAATAAAAGGAAAAAAGCCAGTTAATAATAATAAAACACGTCGTAAACTACTACGTAGAATGAATATTCACCAGCACGTCGAAACCTAATAGTCGCATCTCACGCGAAGGTGTTAGTAGCAAATTGATAATTGATTAACTCTGTGAAAAAAAATCGGAGATATCTTTACACATGATCTAAACGGCCTGTAAAATCATTCTTTGATCTGGTACATAGTACGGTGGTGAATTTATGGGAATAAATATAATTACTACCTATCAGTGTGGCTTGGAGTGTTGACCGATTTACTAAACAGAAGCTGCTTAACAACTAAGATACTGCCAGGCTAATTAACGGGTAACAATAGCCCAAGTTTCGGCACGAGGATCAGATAAAGATATGACCTTTTGTTATACCGGACTTGAAAATCTACCATTTCGTAATTAGCGGATACCGGCTGCGAGGTGCGCACCGGACTACCGAGTGTGATGTTACCTACAGCTACGCGATCCCGGCCACGTACGAAGCTGCGTACCCGCACATGTGTCTTCGCCTTCCTATGGCTAACCCCACGGTTCTACCCGGTGATTGAAAAAGACGCGTCTTGCATACGGAAAATGTCAGTCCAATGTCAGGTGCGTTGGCATGGAATAGTTTTTATACCCGAGGGTCGTTCATTCGAGGAAAGGTTGCACAACGTGAGACTTTAATATCAATTGACTGTCAACAACAATTGAATCGAGTTTTACAGCCACCTCCGTGATAAAACTCTGCACTCTGCCAAGAAAGAATGAATCTTGATCCCGGAGGATTGCCGCTTAATTACGTGAATGAAATAATTGAAAAACGATACGCGTTATTTCAATTAACCATGAATCCAACAAGTTTTGTATCTTCATTGGTCATTTTCAAATTAAGCACCTCAAGATCACGCCTGTTGAGATTGTTCTCATCAAGCCTTTAATCAAGATTCGAGACTGTGTGATTCGGCGAACAAGGTCGCGAACGAGCATCTTGACTGAAACTGAAAGTTGAAGTTGTTGCGCTTGGTACGGATTCACCGGTTAACTATACCATCTACAGGAGGATCGTTGACAAACTTGTTGTTACATTTATACAAATACTCCATATTCAAACGTTACACATCCTGCTAAGATTCCAGAGAACCTCAATAGCAGTAGATATAGCCAGAAGAAAAGGGAAGCGTCTATTCTGGATTCTCTTTACATGTTGTGTAACGATAAATATCCATATTTTTGCTATTTTTTTTCCCGAGTGCAGCGAACCACGCGCTTCGTGCCTCGACGATAAAAATTATAAACACTGGTTGCATTCTTCACGCTAACACCTGGCAGGTAGTTATATACTTGAACAATTTTTCAGTCGGGAGTATGAGAAACTGTGCAAACTGTGCAACGACTAATTGAAGAAAACCTTATTTTTAAACAGCTAATGGTGCGCGAACACCTGAATTGAGACTTTGTAAGCTAACCGCACTGAAGTTTTACGACCACTTCACGCTAGAGAGTAATGGGGGCAATTTTTCCAGATTTTAAAAACCTGTCGCGCGCGTTAGAGTAACCGCATCGTACACCGCACACAAAGCACAGCCATTGGTACACGAGAAGGCACAGTGCAGTGTCGTCTCGTTGGCACCGCGGATAGTAGCCACACGCTGTAACTTTGACACGCAATTATGCAACCTTAAGTGGTTTTAATCTTAAAACCATCCGTCTTTTCAAAACACCACTTTATGGCACAATGAGATACGAACTTTTCTTCTCATCGAACAAGGGCTTTCATGTACTGACATGAGGTCGGCCTTTGTTTTTTTTGTAAACAGAATAACATTTTGTGAAGAATGGTTTTACCGCCATAATGCTGCATCCTCATACGACTGCAGCAGACAACGTAAGTATTTAGCGAAACTGGTCACCCACCGAGTCATATCCCTGCTGGGTGGCCAGATTCATAGAATGTACGAGCATGCTCGCACAATTCGACAGCTTCAAAACCGCGACTGTGCACCAGGTTCTGGTGTTTTAACTCTGCATGATCAAAGGAGTATAACCCCGATCTACCGCAAGCATAGGAGAAAGTAAGTGGCGCAGAAATGTATCTGTAATGTATTTTGCTTTTTCTCTTAATCGGAATGTGTGTATGTATTTTCTTGCTCTCGATTCTTCATTTTCTCCATTTATTCCCACACGATTTAAGATGCGAACATCAACTTCACCCAATTCGGCAAACAAGTTGGTGCTGACCATCGGTGAAGGGTAACTGCTATTCCAGAGTAATAAACTTGACCAATCGGTGGTAACGCGGTTAGCTTAAAGGATTGATTACGGACAATTTTATCAACGGTAATAATTCTTGTACTGAAACTTCTCTTAGATAGAAAAACGATGACACGTGCGCGATAGTTGAGTATATAATAATTTCATTCATATATACCGCGTAACAACAGCGAGACCAACGCATAAATTCCTTGGGGCTAAATATGAGTCTGGTAGCTACTCCACAGTCGTTCCGAGTATAATACTGAAATATTTCTAGTATTTAGACTGCGTGAAAAGTGAACGAAATACATACTGAGCGTTCGATACATCAGCTACATCTAGAGTAGGAGATTAATAGCGACATTAGCACCTAACAATGGGATAATTGAAGGCGGTAAAAAGGTAGACGGAGGACTTTGGCCTCCGGTCATCGGGTAATAGGTACGTGACAAATGTGGAATAGGAGGCGATAAATGGCGCTGATAAAGACGACGAAAGAGAGAATGAAGAATGTAATTCATTGCACGCTGCAAGATACTGCTGTCCACTGCATGTTGCTGTTTGATAAATGATTCTTAGTGAACCGGGTGAGGGATGCATGATATAATTGAAGGTGCCTATGCCGATAACTCGCGAGGCGGAGACCTGTAATTATTTCGTTACTGTTTATTATTGCGAAATGTTTAATGATACGCCATTGTAACTTTGAAGCTACGAGAAGACTATATTTGCTTCACGTTTGACAAGTTTGACAGCAGGCGGTTGGGATACACCTACCCACGTATGCAGGTTGCTAGATCTCAAAAATACTGTCACTGATTATAGAAGTTGGAATGACTATGAGCTACGCTGGAACGAGTCGCTTTGGAATACGTAATTTTACGTTAGTTTCGGGGCTGAATAGAGAAAGTAAAAAAATTTATGTATATATATATAATATTTACATGGCATGATTACTAATCCTCGATCTCACGTGTGATCATTATGCCGAATAAATTTAGGCGAAAAAATTGATACGGTGTGTTAATCAAACTAGATCAAATTATTTGTTCTCGAAAGATAAAAAGTTTAATATAAAAAAATTAGTATCTAAATCTAGTATCGTTCCTACTTCATATAACAGCTACGTTTTCGACGATAATGATCTTCAGACTGAATCTTAGGAGGAAAACAAGTGCGACAAATCGCTTCTGTTTTATCTATCCTTGATCCAGATCACGTAAAACATTGATTTGCCAAAAATTCGAATATTAAAAAGTATTGCAAAAAGATAAAGATTGACCTGAATAAATAATCTCTCAACATTTATTACATAATCACTGTATTATCTGGCGAACGGCGTGCGTGGTTCGACCGTTTCACAGTTTTGGCCAGCTGGTACTACCGTCTCTGCGACAGCAGCCAGCCGAGTAAATTTCGCTACGGTTCAATGAAATAAAAAGTGAGTAAACAATAGAAGAAAAAAATGACCATTTATTGGATACACAATAGCCACGTCTCGGCGCTCAGTATAGCTCACGCTTTAGTTTTGCAATTTTCAACGAGACCGGTCAACGTCGATAAAAATCCAAGGTACCAATCGATTAGATTGAATCATCGGCACCTGAGTACTAAAGAATTTGGTCAGCCAGTAAAAAGAAATGGAGAAGATTCACGTTTATGCTACAGTTTGTATTTGCCAAAGCTGATGGTCTTATCTCTTTTCGAATTCTCTTATGAAATTAATGATAAGTGACTGAAAAATCTCCTGGCGAAACACGTTAAAAAGCGAGAGGAACAATACACATCTTGCGTATAGTAAAGAGTTGATTTCCACAGATAACGCTGGATGGCAGGCTTGTTACACTGAACAGTGACGTAATAACATAGCGCGAAGGAGAGACCGTTCCGAAAGTCACCAAACTTTAATTGTATTCAAGCGACAAATTGCAATTCGCAAAAATGCCGAAAAAAAAACGAACAAACAATTATTCGGGTCGATTATTATTGAAACTCGTTTCTTTTCCCTCTAATCTTTATTTTTCTTCGGTTATTATTCTGAATGAATTTTTCTTCTTCTTCCGTGACTCAATCCCGTTGGATCGACGATTTTTCAAGAGCCTCGGGGTATTGTGCTCTGACGGAGGGGTCAACATCGCGAGTACTCAATTATTGCAAATTAGTGTTATCAGAGATGGGAGAGGAGGAATGGAATACCGCAGACGCGAAGTTATGCCGATGCGCCTTGTGTGGGTGCTGGCTGCTGACCCAGAGGAAAGATCTCCGGTCTTCGGCCACGGAGGCGTCGACTCTGGACTCCCACTCCCACTCCCGCGTCGCGACGCCCGCCGGATGGACGCATGGCACTGGGACAAGGTTGTCGGGGGCCCATAACTATCGGGCTGACACACAACAATGCACGATGATGTTCTCTTTACGTTTCATACGTTATTCTTAGTGGCACTCTTTCAACTTGGCCAACTCCGACTTCAACTTCAGCTTCAACTTCAACTTCGACTTTGACTACGGGCTCCCTGAAACTCCACCTCCTACGGTTCTCTGTCTCCTCTATCTCCTCTGCCCCCCACCCCATCAGCGATTGTATCCCCCTGCGAAACGATTCAATGTTTGAATACCGCGTTGCCATACCTGCGATGCCCAGTCTTACAATTACAGCCGAAACTGCGTGTTAAAGAGAGACCATTTATCGTGAGTGATTAGATATCGACACCCCCGCGCGATTAACGCGGAACGCGGAAATACCGAATCATTTACTTTGGTTTACTTTCGGGATTGTTTATCGACAAATATACCCCGCGGCGATCAATCTCCGAATTCAATACTTTCCATCATTGCAAATATTACACCCACGCTGACGACGATTCAGAATATTTCGTTAATTTATAGTCTCCATGATCTTTACCTACTAGAAATTATTTATTATCTATCGCAAACCAATTTTCTTCATCGGTTCTTTTCATCGGCTGAGAGTACCAGAGACAGACTCGAAAGTAAACCTGAGTTACGTGAGATTCTTTTCCCTTTCAGAAATAAATCCTGATTTGCTAAATTTTTTTTTTTTTTTTAAACGACAACGTCCTAAAAATAAATCGTTTACATAAATCGGTGAAATTTAAACGTGTGAAAGGCGAAATTAGCCGATTGAGATAAAAAAAAAAAAAAGAAAAAAAAAGATGACGGAAACAAAAATACCGGTGAGTAAATGTCTTGAATTTTTAATCTAATGATGAAATATAAATGACCATCCAACATCTCAGACCTCGAAAATCGACGGAAAAATTCCGTTATATCGATGAGCCTCTACCTATGCAAATAACCAACAGATGTTCAGATGGTGAAAGATTCGAGTTAGCATCAATCGAAAGTGAACAACACGATTTGCCTCTCAGAATGTATACTAGTAGGTGATTCTAACGCCGAGACTTATTCGGCTCATGCAAATACGCAAATACTTTTACTTCGAACGAGAGCGTGATCGAGCCTCTACAGATTGTGTAAGTCCGATGAAAATCGGATATTGGGAATTCGGTTGGCACCAGATGATCGCGAATTACGTATCCCAAGATACGTAACCAATTCGGCAACAGAAAGGTGTTCGAAAAGGGTTCAGCTTGGCTCAGGAGTGAAATGCACTTCACGAAATCGTTGAAGTAGCTTGTAAGTCCACCGATGACATTTTAAGTAAGTGGAAATCAAAATTGTCGACGCATAAAACGAATAGCGACAAACCGATAAGCCTGGAATTGATGGAATTACACTGATAATAATTCGTATCGTTGCCATATTAAACCCATAATTATTAAAGAGAATTTTTTTCTTCAGTACACAAGAATTAAGGACAGCATGATTTTTATTCTGTCATATTAAAAAAAAGCCTTCTCCGACACTCTGCCACGATATGGCTACTTCGAAAAAAGAAAAAGAAAAGACGAATATAAGATTATCGTAAGGGTCTAAAAATCATCACATTATCAACGTTGTTATTAATGTTTCGTTCATACAGTCCGCTAGTACCTAGGTTGTGCGGTAAATGTAATAACGTATCTGTCACAATACTCGTGAATCATTTAAATAAACCTGACTCTAGGCAAGCGAAGTTACGTAGAGGCTGTAAGAGGCAGCCTACTTTTACGCAATGCTTGTAAAATACAAGAATTCATATAATATGGTATGATGATTAAAACAACGACGCTTCGTCGTATATAAGCGTTATGGTAAAATCATCGTCTGGTTACAAGTTACACCACACAACTGACTTATCTGGTGTTAATTACTACCTGTCTTCTTCCGTTTTAATCATCAAACCTTCTAAGCATGCGAACGAATTTCAGTTCCTATACTTCATTTTTATCTATCCTTTAATTTTTTTTTTCAATTATCTCGAGCTTTTCGCTGTGATGATTATCAAAATACTGTGAAAAAATAAAAAAATAAAAATCGGAAGACTTTCGTTTCGCGGGTGAGAAATCGGCGCGTATTCGCGTGTATCGGAGAATCCAGACCTGCTGGAATCTGGTCCGCTGCACTCTGAACGGAGGTTATTCGAGTGGCGCCAGTGCGTTTCGATTGCACTTTATTCTTCGACCTGTCCCATATATTCTGGATCGCGTGACACCGACTCGCGTGAACCCAGCTTCGACCTATCGATTACATACGCGAGAAAATAATCAGAATATTTTGATAGAAGAAAGAGGGGATCATCAGAGATGAAGAGAGTGCGAGTGCGAGAAAGAGAGGATTTTTTTTTTTTTTTTTTTGCATCATTTGGATTGCAAGCAACCATTTATCATAGGGGTTATGCAATCAGCAATGAATAAGGTTTTTAAAGGCTGAGTGCCTGTATTCATCGAACCTTATATGTGCCTCGCAGCACTCGGCAATAGGATCCATTGTCAGATAGTTATTGTACACGCGATCAATGAGAATTGAAAAAATAATTAGAATTTGAATTGGCTCGATTCGAAAAAAAAAAATTACGAACCCGAATAGAGTGAGGAAAGAGGATCCAGACATTTCTCCCTGGGATTGCGAACCTTGAAACGTCGAATTGTAGGATTCCTCAAGGTCAATTAATAGCCCAATTCGCAAGATGGAAGATGGACTCGCGAAGACCAAACGAAGCTGATCACGCATATAGAATATCGTGACACTGCGGGACAGCTTCGTTGCCATTGAGGTCAAGACTTCGAGTGAAAATAAAAGTAAGGTTTGAAAATTTATTGAGGATAAAAAAAAAAAAAAAAAAAAAAAAAAGTTGTTGTTATGAAACTAGGCTGAGAGTTTGAAGATGTGGGTTATCAAAAGCTATTCAATCACTTACAAAAGAATGTCTAATACTTAGAGCGTAAGTATCGCTATGAATCTATCCATATACGTATGAAATTTAAACGTACGTTGACTTGAACAACTATTTGCGAGATTTGAATGAGGTTTCGAAACTTCTCGCAAATTAGTCTGACTCAAGCGTAATGGCGAAGAGTCAAAGTTTAAAGTCACAATTAATTTAGAAAATGAATGAAGCTTGGTGAACATTTTTTATTTTTAGACACCCCTAGCTTCCTACACGAATAGATGATTATTGTGCCGTTGTGCGAAGATTTATCAAACGTGTTTTCAGAAACGACCTTGAACTTTAAACTAGAAATTTAAATTATAATACCGTAGGTATGCGCAGGATTCCGTAGAAAAATAAAATACTATGGGAATAAAATAACGAACAAGATGTTTTGATCGTTTCGTTCACTGAATATATTCGGAGTATAACGTTGATGGCATTGTCCACAATGCGGTCAATGCGAGACTGAGGTCTTTGACATGCGACGAGTTTGTGTTGTGTAACACCGATATGTGCTCTGCACTCCTAAGTGATTTTGAATTATAAATTATTCACGCCACCCGCGACCTGCGGACGTATATTTCTACTGTCAGGCGTCATTTGTGCACGTAGAATAAAATTTACTTTGGAACCGCCATTCAAGCTTCCTACTCTGTCGTCATTTACGATTAGGCCAATGTGAATGTCTGATAGATTAGGTTTTAAGATCAAGGCCATAAGGTACTTCTCTTCATTTACATCAACTTGTATCTCATTTTCCCTTTTATAGCTAACAACGAATCACCGTATCCTTATTACATATTCGTGGCCGATTCTTAGTTATCATTATTTTTTGTAATATCGTATTTTGAATTCTGGAAAATTCACAGTAACCGAATTTTGGAGCCTGATCCGGAAATTCCGGAAATTCCGCGGTGAATTAATCATTTTTGTTTGCATGGGTCTAATTATTTTTCAATGACACATACGAAATTCCTCAGAGATGCGTATGAATTCCAACAGGCTAGGATATTGAGAGAAATAAAAATTAACAAGGATTTACGCGGATTCAAACGTCGTCTGCTGCATAATTACTAAAATTCTATACTGCGCAGTAAACAACCTTTTCAAATACGAATATCACCGTGTGGCCACTAAATGTTGAAGAGAAAAATAATCATTACGTTCTCAGGATCCGCAGGACTGATGTAAAGAAGCAGTTATTTCCTGACCGTTTTTCCTCATTGTTTTCATTAAATCTGCCGAATTTGTTTGTCATCGACGATAATTGAATCCGTTATCTTAATAAACCGAGGTTGATATTTTAGTCGGAAGAAATGATGTTTTTCTTCGCACGACCACCATTATACCTAATATTCCATAAAGATTCAAGGTTTTCCATATCACTTTTAGCTTTCCAAGCCTCTGAGTTAACGATAAGTGGCTATTTGGATAATTGATTATTGAGTTACTTCTCAAAATACGTCATCAGCATTGATACCATTGATAATAATAATTCAAAAAGTCAGAAATATAACGAGATCGATAGAGGGAATATTTGTAATGAGAGAACAACGCAGATTCAAAGTTGAATGGTCACGATGTCGTTGAAATTCACGATAATTATGAATAGGGAAGAGTCTGGTAAAACGGGAATGTTAGTGTTTGAGACGCAATAAATCACGTTTCATGATTAATAAAAAATCGACCACTCGTATTAACCATCCGTGAACAATTATCCACCTACTATGGACGAATTTTTGTAATTTTAAACCGTAGAGCGAAAAAGAAGAAATACTTTGTGCTAGGCTACAGCGAGTGGATTTTTATTTTGAATGGAAAAAATCCATGATTTGAATGAATGGTGAATTAGGATAAAAATTAAATTAAGGTTACAGAACCGCTAATTGTATTATTTATTCTATAATTTATTCTATAATTTCAACTCTCATCATTTTTGTCGTCATCAATACCGATAATGTAAAATTTTTCGTCTAAACAAGCCTATGAAGTCGCTGATTAGATTGCAGTAGCCAAAATCAGCAAATCCCCGTTTCACCCAACTCTCCCCTGGTCAAGATATCATTTTTTGTTAATACTTCCCAGTTTTCAGATTGAACTGGTTTTTTATGTCATTGCAAGTGATTGAAACTGGCGTGGACAAATAATGGTAGAGGCGAAAAGTATCCTCTATAATTCTGATGAAATTGTTATTCTGTACTTGCAACTTCTTTATATAGTAACTCTGAAGGCATGTATTGATATTCATACATAAAAGAATGAATTTTCGAGGCTTTTATGCAACGATTCAAGAAGAAAGAACATTTTTTTCTACCCCATGAATAGTCATTTTTCAATCATGAGTTGATTTCGTAAGATTGAATCGATTAGATTTAATCGCGTTTCGAAACGCGTGGCGGAGGCCCGAGGGCAGCTAATTGTGATCACGATTGTTAACATAAAGTAATTGGTCTCGGAGTTACTCCGAGAGTACCATAAAACACGCCGTTAAAAGGTGTATTTATACAATTGTTATAAAGAAATGTCGTGCAATGTATTTTTAATTTCGATGATACTTCTAAACGTGAATGGCACTTTCGTAATATTAAAAAAAAATCGAGCTCCTTTACATGCTCCTTTCACAATGGGTCCAGTTCCCTTTCTGCTCCTCCCAGGGACTCTTTCTAACACAAACTAATTTGTTGTTAAACTTGTATAGAAAAAATGCATACCGTGGCCCTCGGAATATATGTTTTTTCTTTCTAAGCTTCCGAACGAAAACGCACGTAATGCCCACCCACTTTTCTTAGGAGAAAATATCTCGAGACAAAATACATGAATAATCATTCACTCATTTGCCTACAGTGACAATGCGAAGGAAAGTTAACTTTGCATACGTTACGAACAAAAAAATATATATAAAAATAGCGCAAAGAATTTCTATAAGAATATCTCCATTAACAAGGCGCCGTTTTAATTACGCTCGGTGCTCAAAACGTGATGTGAAACGAAAAGAAAAAAAAAAAAAAAAAAAAAAAAAAAAAAAACAGTAGGTAGGCAATTAAACGTGCAATCGCTTTGATTAATAGATCAAAAGTCAAGGTAAATTAATGAGGATTTTTTCAGAGCTAAAAAGTGCTCGAGGGACATTTTGGTCCAGGCAAAGAACGCTGGTCGTGTCTCCTGATTCTAGCAAGGTATGAGAATGTCGTTCAAGAGAGGGTCATCCACTTGAGCTGAACTCCGCAATGAATTCGTACCATCGCGGTTCACCGATCGTCCGTAGGATGGCAGCACTTGTGTGTAATTGAATGCTGCATCTATTACGGAGGTAGATGGTTACCTGTGAACGGTCTTCGAGTCTTCAGCCACAGCATTGAATATCGTTATTAACTAGAAAGTCATCGCTATGAGAAACATTAGTTATAAAGAATTAATTTTTGAATGACATATCCTCAATTTCACGTCATATTTTTTTGTTATTTGAATATGGAAATTCACTGGGTCGAGTCCTCTTAGGATAGACGATGGTCCCAGTATCATAACACAAGCGAGATATATACTCAGCATGGTAATAACTAATTAATAATCCAGTACGAAGCGCGAATGGATTGCGGAAGAGTCTGGGGCTCGCTTCAGATAATCAGCTGTTATGGCACTGAAGAACAGAGCGACGCGCCGCTGCCTTGCAACAAAGATACCTATTGGCCACGGAAATTCGCCCGAGGCTTATACGCTGAAAAAAATGACGCAGCTACGGGCTCTCCATAAGTTGTTTTATTATCATACACCTAAGTACCGTAGACAAGAATCGTTAATAGTCACGCTCAAGAGCCCTCAGCAGGCTGTTTGATCTGTTCCAAAGCCTATTCACTACACACCTACGGTTATGCCACGTCCTCTCCTTCCGACCTTCGTTGCATTGCAATATAGATCTCCTAGGTCGCATCTCTTATTGCTAATTATCCTGCGTTAGCCTCTCCTCATCTGACAATCCTGATACGTATATCCCCCGGATTTCAGGTATTGAAGCGTCCCGTACGCATTTATTAGAAGAATCTCACTTGCGGGAGACCCCAGTGAAAAATGCGCCGCGTAGCGGATAGCGGAGAAAGCAGGGCAGGGCTTCTCTATACTATAGTCCTTCGGACTTGTACGTTTATGGATGTGAGTCATGCTCTTCGCTGAAGAACCTAGGGCCCCGGGGCCTTTGGAGGACTTTGACGTTCCACGTGAAACTGGATCGGAGGAGAAATACTCGTCTTTGTTCCTCGAGACGCTTGGAGGAGGCGGAGGTATGCCAGAGCGTACGTGGATTGATGTTCAAGTTTTCGACGTGGGGACAAAAAAAATCCTTGCCCTTGCACACGAGCGGCAAAAATGACTGGAGACACATTCCGGGCTGGTTAAAATTTATGTGTGTCTTAAGAGCAGACCAACCACGTCCCAGGTCCGGCTTCCTGCCACGGTATTAATTAATAGCGACAGAAGCACACACTGCGCTATTCTTGCGTCATACGAGCCTGAGGATTAAGGGCCATGGACCCCAAAGTACGAACGCCATGTCCAACTTCCGCCGGAATACGTACAATCAAGGATTTGAGAGAAAAAATGTCGGCATATCGGGATACCTGCGTGAATGCGAATTGCCGATCAATTAGCATGAGTATATTTATCAGTTTTAATATACCGCTATACACTTATTGTTTAGACTGTAATTAAACTAATCTGCAGACTATTGAGGCCGAACAAAAAATGTTGATTATGCAATGACTTCCTGTATTCTTGGACGATCACCTTGAACCCCACAATCTCGAGCATATGAATTTGTATTGAAATATTTTACCAATATACGTGTGTTATTCAATTGAACCGGCTAAAATCGGACTGAAAATAATAATAACCAACGATGGACGTTGAGGAATAAATCTGTATCTCTGGACAGAAGAAGTAGGACGGTCGGAGCGATAAATAATGCAATTTTGCCTGCACATTATATGAATGTTCATGCAGAGAATGAACGTGTTCACGATCCCACGCACTTACACAAATCGCATGGACCATGAGATGTAAGGCATAATACGCAAGCGTGGGATGGAAGTATAAAACTTGACCTTTGTATCAATTTTACAAGTTTCAAATTGGTGTTATACAAGTGTTACCAGAAAATAAGGCAACAGAGATATATAGCTGCACACGCAACTGCTTCAACATGTTAGTGTGACTTCTTTGTCTTTCAACTTTTCGCCGTGAGTCAGTCTTGAAACACTCCCAAACAAAATAGGAAGTCAGATTCCCTAGGCCGAGATTGTTAGCCGCTGCAATTAGGAGGGAATCGGGTATTCACTCGAATGATATAAACAAGCGCAGTCTGAAAAATTCTAAATAAGGATATAAACAAGCGTCATACCGTGACAGGGTTTGATGTAAGGTACCTGCATAACTTTACATTTGAATACGTTTCGTAATAAACAGGAAAAAAGTTCGAGGAGGAGAAGGACCTGCGTTGAGCCGCATTGAAAAATCACCGAATGACCGAATAGAAAAATCATAAAATCATCGGTCTTTGTTCAAAACTACACGCACAATTTTTCATCCATGAAAAAAATCTCGATTTACTGTCGAGATACCCGCTTCTGAAAAACTGATGATCAAAAACTCGCTACCCGAATTATGAAAAGCAAAGATTGTTTACACGTTTCAGACGGCCTGGTTCTTTTTCTGAATCAAAATGAGATTTGAGTAAAGCACAAAGAGAACCCGAAGCACAACGTAAATGGGTGAAACAATTTCTCTTTTATTCGTTCGTATATCGTTACGCTTCCGTGTATTAAACGCCTGGTTATAATATAACGTGCTGTCTATAGCATAAAATGATCGGCGATCGAAACCGCAGGCGTCCCGCAGCGTACTTACCAGCCTTGAAGGTTTGCTCATGTTTCTGTGCCGTGGTTTGACATGTTTTTTTTTTTTTTGCGAAGTATAACTGAGGCTGATCCAGGTATCCAATAATGATCGAAAAGCTACGTACACCCGAAAAATGACTCACTGCGTGCGAGTGATCCCTAATTATGGTTCAATTGAGGCTGATCGTGATTGACAGGAATCTGATGAATTCGAAGGAGAAACTGTGATCAGCGCTGTCTGTAATGAGGATATTTAATTTTATCTCTCTTGCTTCGCTGGCACCCGTCAGGAATATCGCACAACGAGCCTTGGGTGCGCATATATTATATCGATGACGGTATACTCGCATGTAACGCGATTTGACGCTTGTCAAATGGTTCCAATAACTCTAGAGCTTGACATATGTGTAATTTAGATACAGTTGGAAGGAGTAGTAGTAACAAAAGGAGAAAGTCTTTGCTATCGCTTGGGATGATCGATGTAAAAGCCTTGGGTATCTAGTCATTTTTCTAACGTGCTTACCGAGATCCTTGACACTTAATGCGTGTTATTGATAAATTGTCGTATTGTATTTCAGTCGTACACATAAACCTATACGGCTACAAAACCTGCACCTACTCGGATAAGAGACATGATAGCGTTTACCTGTACACCACAATGACCAAGAGATTGATTACAATATGAACCCTGTTAGTTTGCGACATACCAAAAATCCTAGCAGTTGCTCAGAATACAAATATGTAGTCATTTCTCAGCTCCAGGAAATGATTTAATCAAAGTAGATTTTTATATCGAGACCCACTGTTCAAATTCTAGTGTCATATATAATTACATGTTTCGAACGGTGGCAATCCCAGATTAATTTTCTTATGTGGTTACAATTCGTTACCATTCAAGGTCTCAAATAAAGCCTATAATCAACAGCGAGGTCTCTGTTACTGTTTATTCCTTTTGGACCTTCATCAACTTCGATGGAAATCCGATCAAGTGTGTAATAGAGTAGTTGATACCAGGGCTGTGCGAATCGTGTTCGAATCAAATCGAGTAAGTAGAACTTCCGAATAGTTCGAGTCTATGAATAATCCGCAAAGTTAGAACTATTCCAATTCGAATATTAAAAAAAACATGGTTGTCGAGAATAATTCCCGCTATCTGTAATTAATTCCAGTACTGTGAAGTTTTATTTGGGGCGAAGTAGGTCTGGTCAGAAATGTGATGTCTTACATCACATCATCGGTCACGGGCAGGTATTTTTTTTTCATTCTACATGCTTTCTGATGCACTATTAACGCAAAGTAAATCATATTGTCAAAGTATTGGGAATTGTTCAACTTGAAGCTCGATGAAGCCTTACTATTACTTGAAAAGTTTGGAATACCTTTGGTCGAAATTCGGTGTGTACACACAGTTCACTATCCCAAATAGTCAAAATCATCATCATAATCGAATGAAAACTTCATGACAGAAAACCAGTGTTTCTACGGTAATTCGTACATCACTTGATTGTTCACTGACACACATCTACTTTGTTACCAACTATAGACGTGAGAGTTTTGACCAGTACAAAAATAATCGTATCCTGCTATTCAAATGATTTCAAATTTTCCATAAAATTGACAACAACAATTTTGTTCGTCATATTAAATATCAGCTTTTAGCACAAAAACACGGATTTTCGCGGTAAAATGCGGGGGGAAATTTTGTCTACTGAAAAACAGTGACCATTCATTCATTGTCAGTTGTTTTCATTGATTCAAAATCGAAATTGTAAAATAATTTCAAAATAGACTTTTCGTTGCATTGATAAGATTGATAAATCATATAGAATACTAATAGATATTTATGTGGCATGCGCAGGCATTTTTTACGGAAAAGGCATTAATAGTCACTTTGACGCCAGTTGAGTTCCGCACGAACTGCGTATAGGAGCTGCTAAATCATATAGAATACTAATAGATATTTTTACGGCACAGGCATTAAAAAGTCACTTGTTGACGCCTGTTTTCGTTCCGGCAAGTGGCACTTTATACCGCTAAGTTCAACGTTGCGGTATAAAGCCTTTATTCCGCAACTTTGATGCGCAGTTCGGAGTGCGCATGTCAAAGTTGCGAAATAAAGTCTTTATACCGCAGGTTACCCCCTCTCTACTACCTTTTACAGCAGCTCCTATACGCAGTTCGTGCGGAACTCAACTGGCATCAAAGTGACTATTAATGCCTTTTCCGTAAAAAATGCCTGCGCATGCCACATAAAAATATTTTTAGTCTAAAATAAAAACTTCGAAGTAATTTCTATCACATCAAATGGAAATAAGGAATTAACGTCAAACGGCAAGAGTTGATCGGAAAATCGAACGTAGCTTATCTCATGCACAACTTTATCATATCCCACCTATCTATAATTAAATTTCATAATTTCTCACAACTTTTCGTGATATTGAGAAAATTTATAGTGTTTCAAACGCCATCGAAAAGTGCTACGTCAAATTGTTATTGACTGGCTTGAAGATGCAAACAGAACTGGCGAAACGTGATTGATGTAGAGTTCGGCTTAGTTTTCGGAAGGATATTAAAATTTCCCGTTCATACCGACATCAAATTTCATAAGGCTGGTTTAAGTTTCTCGCATAAAACTTGAAAACGGTCCTAATCATCGAGTTACATAATATCGGTGCTCAACTATGACTGTGAAACTCCGTAGCCTTTCCTTTAGCTTTGGTCGTAAGATTATAATTTTACTTTTTATGGGCACGGTTAACAGACCGGTGGAAATGCCCGGCCATATCGCACGTCATCGTTAGAAACGTGACACCGTTTATAGTAGCGCGGAATTCAGCTCTTCGGTTTTCCCAATGTTGAATGAATATCACAAATATAAAGCCTCCCCCCTCCAAAAACTTGGAATGACAAGATCCACTGATGCGCCTGACGAGAGTCCCGATATCTAATTCTGAATTCCGCAACCCAGGGACATCTGTGGATATAGATAATAAGTAGGTATTGATTCTTCGAATAGATGAGCAAGTAGAGGCAGTGATTATATCTCGTTTGTTCTTCAGTTGATTATTTCCCGTTACTGGTTGCCGCTCTTTTTCTATGATCGCTGTACGGATTTACCTTTTAACTTTTGTTCTTTTGGTGCTGGTAAGTGGCACTTGGCATTGTGATTATTAGTTTTTGCAGTCAAAGTCAGCATTTCTCGTGACATGCTCGCTTCTTAGGTTTTACCGATTACTCAGTAATTATATTGTGGCTTCGTTATACCCTTGTTCTACAGATGTATGCCCTATGTATGTATGTATGTACGTACGCTCGGGAGATAGATAGAAGCATTTGTCACGACGTGATTGCAGATTTGCGTAAGAATTGCATCCCGAAGATGGCGTAACTTGCAATAAACTACGGAATGCTGATGATTTAGATTGTGGAAGGTGCAAGGTCTATTGCAAGAAGATTCTATCGCATATACCTGTAACGCGTTAAGATCTATATAATTATCATTACTGAACACAAAGACGACTATACCGGCTAATGATCTCAGAGCTAATCTATTTCATTTTCATTCAACTAATTCACATTTGTATCTCATTTACACTGTAAAAAATTATTGTGAATTTACTACGCATTAACTATACGGAAGTCTTGTAAAATTACAAATTCAGTATAGCAAAGTGAATCGCTATGCATGTGAGCAAATTTTCAATATTATTATACATTAATTGCTAAAAAAACGAAATCGTGTATGAATTTGACAAAATTGTGTAGTAAATTCATCGTATTTGTAAATTAATTTTACTAAAAGTGATTTCATGACTCATGTATGTGAATGAAACTTCAACTACATTATTGAAAGTTTACAACAAACTTTTTTTTACAGTGTACATCATCGATCGTAGTTACATCACCTGTGTTATTTATGGTTTCACCAGTTTCCGGCTTTTCTAGTAGAAATTTTAGGTAAACACACCCGTTCGATAGAAACGTGTTAAAAGGTGATAGAATCAAGCTAAAAATGACCAAATCGTCGCCAATTCGATCCACCGATTACAGCTAAACGTAAGACTCAGAAAAAGAAAGACCAACGACATTTTAATTACGCAATCTAAAATAAAGTGTACAAAGAATCCTGAAATTTAATTTGCTATTCCGCATCCGCTGTTACGGGTACGCAAATAGTGTGAAGGAAAAAAAAAAAAAACTAAGAAACCGTAGCCCACTACTTTATTTAAGTTTTTATTCACAGACTGTCGTGGAATCCGGTTTCTCTGTCAAGGTTCAACGAGTTTTTGTTTAAAATCGAGCAGCTAGGCGTGGTTAGCCGATTCCAGTGACGCATCCTGTGATTAATATTTTTTTTTTTTTCAATATACGCTATAAATGTACCTTTTTTCTGAATAATCATTCTTACATAAAATGAATGAGTCTTCTTTTTTTAATTTTTTTTTTTTTTTTGCGCTTCATCGATTACGTTGATTGACGTAAAGATACAGCTTTAAATCGGTTAAATTGAGAGTAAAATTGGTGGAAAATAAAAAGAAATTGTTGAAGATTTTGAACGTGAACATCTGTTGGACCATTAACCGGGCGTGCAGTTCTGCACTGCTTGGCCGATTATTAATTAATAACTCTTGAAGTACGAGACAACCTTGCCCTAGATATCGATGAAATATTTTTACACTCCGCTTTTCAATTATTATAAAGTCTCCCGCGGACTACCATTAAGTACAACTTCGAATCGATTCTTATTTAATGATATCCTTCACTCTGCAATTTCTCAACGACAGTACACACCGGCGTTATAATTATTCAAGACATCTAAATAATTACCAATTACAGCAAACCTTCTTCAGTCGAAGACTAAAATTGAAAAAATTCAATGCAAATGCCATGCGGTAATTAGTTTGAATTTTCCGACAATCGCATGCTTCATAGTGGGTGCTACCAGTTCGATTGAGATGTAATTTCGATACGAAGATATGAACAGGACCGTCACAAGAAAATTGAAAGATTGATAGAGATGGTGTTTCTCGGTCTCCGTCTTAATGTGTATTTGCACAAGTGCCTTACAGCGTGCACCGTTAATATGATTTAAAACAATTGCAGAAATAAATGCTGCTGAGCAATCGAGCAAGGTTAAGGCCTTGCACATGAGGAAGGTCAAATGGTACTGGGCACATCAGACACACCAATAAGGAAGGAATTATAATATGACATATCACGTTGTTTATCTTAAGCCTAGATATGCATTGTTCGTTAGACAGTAGAGTCGCTGAAAGCTATGATGTCAAATCTACATCGTGGGCAAAACTCCCGGAGGCTGGATTATAACGCGTGTAAACTATCCGTGTGCACAGGTATCCCGGGTATAATACGTATCTTGTATCTACATATGACAGAGTTTTAATGGAAATATGAAATTTCGCAATGGAAGAAACACGGCGGCAAAAACGCTGGGAAGAAACTATTTCGTCAAATTTACCATCGTAGTACGGTACACGCTGAAATTATATAAGCAAATGAGAAACTTCTATCGATCAACAAAAGCTGCAGAACCTTACCGAGTGCGAATACGTATTTTCTACTCAATCGATTAATTCAGAATTCCCTGCGTGTGGTAATACATTACCAACTGTGGGGACACCAATAATTTGTGGAACGTGGGGTTGTAACGTACGTTTGTTAAAATTGTTACTCAAATCAGCAATGCAGTTAACTTCCAATGGCCACAAGCTAATATTTTCAATGAGACGTTAAATTTTATTTCTTCTCCATCATTTTATGTAACAACGAGCATACCTACGCAACTTTGGCTCCAATGCCACCTTAAAAAGTGTCTCGTACCTTTCTTTTATCTTCTAATACTAAGAAAATTTAAACCACTTAGTTACGTTTAAAGGAAACCACATATTCTCACGGTTTCCATATCCGTCATAATATTTTGCAACTAACATTTTAGACGAGGTTCTTCAAGCATCAACCTCTGCTCAAGCCTCTGAATTTACATGACTTTTTCTTTATCTCCACAAATTACGAATTTCTATCAAATAAATTGCGTATGTGATCCTAGAAATTCCTTATCTCCCTGATTGTTACTCCGCCTCAATTCTACTTGAAAATATGCTGGTGAACAGCTGTGACCGCCCAGCGTGTTATTGAACCGTGTTTCTAATCCTTGAAAAAATTCCAATGATTTTTTCGAAGTTCAGAATCCGGTGAGCCGCTTGAATTAACGCAACGTTACTTCAAATGATTATGCAAAGAAATGGAAACACGGACGGGTGAATGAACAGATAATCATCGACCTCTCGCACGAAAAATACGCGTAGTAGATTCAATTCTTGGATACCATCCAGAAAATATTCCGCAATTCCTTGTTGAACGGCACCTAGTGGCCGACTGAATCCATAGGAATGCAACGATTCCAGCAGTAACTATCCAAGTATGAAAATCTCTTACATCATATGGTATAAATGTCCTAAATTCGAGCAAGCATAGGCTTTTTTCTACTCGGTCACATCTCTGGATTTTTTTGTAACACCGAGTACCGATTCACCTTGATATCATCACGGTAGACTGAATGTGAGAAAGTTCGAAACGAGGGGTTAATCACTCGTAAAACCTGGCGAACTGCATCCCTTCGTCGATCTTGCAAAATATCTCGGAAGCATTTGAAATCGTTTGAAATCTTGTGAAATCAGGTGTGTACGCTAAAATTGATGATTGTTCAAAATCCCTCGGTTTGAAAAATGTTTAGCAATAAATTTATTTACGAGGAGTTATTCGACCGTTCCACTGAGCCATGGCCTATATCGATTAACATTTTGGCTACCGGGTCAATGCTTGACAGGATAAGATCTAAGATCTGAGGGATCGTGGCAAGCGGATTAGCACATCGATCGATGTACCGATCCAAGATCGTGACCGTGTTGTTAAAACGCTCGTTTATGCCGATTATTAAAGGTTAATCCACTTACCAGGAATGGAGTTTATATTTGCGGTTTCATATTTCGCATTATTCATTCACGATTTTGGCCAAATTTGACTCACCTGAAACAGAGACGAAACAACAATATGAAATGTGAGTATTGTATTGTGACAGGTTGATAAATACGTTTCTTTGTGAATAATCGCACAAGATGTGATCGTCGGTATAAATTTAATAAACTAGAATCGAAATAACAGGTAACTGTCCGCGAGTAGATACAGATTGAAATAGTCAGCGAAGAATATCACGGCTATTCATAACACTAGACTAACGTCGAGTGTCCGATTATCAATGAGGCATGAGATATTTTTCCCAAAATGTCATTTCGGGCAATAAGTAAACTTTCAGTTTACAATCGGTGCTTTTAGCTAGAAACCCGGATCTAGTTGGGCTTGTTGATCCCAACGCAGAATCGGCCCGCGAATGAAGACTTCAAGGCTCTATGTCACATAGATTATAAAAATGTAAAATATTTATATTCAAAGAGAGATAAATTTTGCATTCCAACGATTACGGTGGCTGGTATGGATTCAATGACACTCGAAGCTCAAATGATTGGTACGTTCTACACAGTGTGATAAGTCATGAAGCTAGTATTTCGAATTCGAAGAAGATATCCTGGTTTTAAAAGTTCGTATCCATAGATACTTTGGTATCATGACTCATTGAAAGCCTAATGAAATAACGTTTTGTGCACGATAGATTGTTTCATGACTACATTCCGTCGCTCGTTAAAGTTATTGTACTCTGCCTCGAGGAATAATAAAAAAGCCGATTGATTCGTTCTGGATTGTAGAATACGTCCCAGTAATCGCGTAACTGAGGAAGTAGATACAGAACAAATAGAAAAACGGAACAGAACTAACAAAAAAAAAAAACAAGGAAAAAACCTAGAGAACATCATCGAAAGAAACTGTACTGTAGCATTACGGAACAATAATATCGTTCGTAAACGGTATAATGGGTAACTATGAGAAACAATGGGCAGTCAAAGAGATATTGAACACAGCGTCTTTCTACAATTTAAGGGTAAAGGCCGTGAACCATGGCCAATTGAAATTCGTTGCATACCGAAGTATGTCTCCTTGTGGTGTACACACTCCTCTCAACGAAGATGAACGACTAATACAAAACAAGGTACGCAATTTGTTCAAAATGTAGGTACTTATGCATGCACATGCAGTTATACATGCCCGCGAATACCAAATGCACCCCCAACATTCACCCCTGAAGCTTCATTATACCACTTACATTCAAGCCAAGAATTTTATTCAGGATTTACGAAACTTATACGCTTTACATAGGATTTGGATCGATGTAGCTGAGACATAAAACCGGAGTAGATTCTGGGACTAAAGTTAGTGCAAAAAAATAAAAAAAATGGGACTGCTGAAGTCTAGGCGTGATCTGATGAGACGACCTTGATTGAAATCCTGCTTCGAATAGCTAAGGCCGACTTGTTTTATCGTGCATACGCAGGCTCTTGGTACGAAGTGATCGGTCAGTTTATTAATATGATTTTAGCAAGAGTCGATGTTAATAGAGTCTGGTGAGGACTTTCCTCGTGGTGTATGTTGATCACCTTCGGATAAATGTCAGTACGATGGATGTGGGCTGTTGACCAGTTCGAAAATAACAACTGCACATGTCTGGTGAACAAGAATAGTTGTTGCGCGCTGATTGATAGTAAAAACTGTTCGAGAATCGCTGTGAATATACATATTTTTTCGAATGTTTACCGCAAGGTGGTTCGTAATTGCCTGTTTTCCGTATTGACAATTTATTCAAATAAAATACACAAACTGGTATACGCTTGAATATTGATCATCATGGTATGATGGCTCGTAATACGTGGGCTAATGGCCGAAATATTTGGACACAAGAATACCCGAGATTAGAATGGATCCGGCTCAACCAGAACGGGGGAAAAAAAACTCGGGGTTTTCACACGATTAATGCTAATATGTTTAGACAAAAATGATTATGGGACTTTCAACAATGGCACGCATTTAGTGAAGCACGCGCTTTCGACGAAAGCACCTGATTATGGAGAGAGCGAAGAGCACAATGCAAGTTTTTATGCTATGCAACGAAACAAAAAAACGGAGAATACACGACCGCTGATTCGTCAGAACATTATCCAGAGACTTGGTAGAGTCTCGCGCCAAGTCCATTGAAATGAATTATTCAATTCTGAATTTGGGTAGTGATTGAAGTAGGAAGCATTGGCAAATGACACAGTAGATGGGAAATGATTGATTCTTGAACTTGCCTTGATGCATTTTTCGAGTGTTTGACGTTTCTACTAAAGAGCAGACTTTGAGCAGCGCCCAAGGCCTGTATTATGTGTACGACTATGCAAATACCTCCGGAGTGGTTTACTGATGAACATGTGGGATAGGCGTTCATAAGAGTATAGAGTGAATTCTGCCGGGTAGCAGCGTGGAGGAAATTAGGCACTTCTTGAAGTTCAAGTTCGGAGGAAACGGAAAAAAACTTGATCCAGGATCCAAACCATGAGATCGAGTCATTTATCTGTCAGTAACATATGAAAGAAGATTAATTCGGTCTATTCAGCGGAGTTCTACGGTAATTAGTATTGCAGCTGCTATTCTTCGTACTCAATTCCCGGAAGAAATGCCGGCCTACAATATGGTGCCAATACATTTTTATTTCTAATTACGAGATTCAAGAGAATCCGACGATAACTTTGTCGATGACGTAGTTTCGACGTACGAATAATTTCGTTACATTAGCACTTGAAATGTGAACTTGATGCATCTTGTTTTCATTAATCATATCTGTACGTGTGATTGAGTATCAACATACAACTTAGCAACAACAATTCTGAAATAAATCCTCAATGTATTTCAAATATGCAGGAACACAACTATAATTACTAATTTGGAGGAATATGGATGAGGGAAAGAAATGATTCGACTCGTGATTGTCTGTGTTTACAATGTCAAAAAGAAACGTCAGAAACAAACGTCCCTGTTTTTACATGCAGATGATGATGATGTTTCGTGTCTGTAAACATTTTCACCATCAGATTTCGGAGAGACCGGGACAAGATGGGATACAGCATTAAAATTTATCCATAGTTGGAAAAATCCAGATTTTCTGAATAACATATTTTCAGCTTATTTCTGAATTGGGAATACTGGTTCAAAGTTTTTCTCGGTAAACCCCACCAATCTATCACAATTAGGGCTTTTACCGAATAACTATGATCGAAGTAGGCAACCGTGAATATAATTTTTTGCTCCTGTCGATTCAACTGACAATTGTAACATGAATATATATATAGCAATGACGCAAGTTGATCGGTGAATTCGTCACGTTTCAAGCAACCGTGAATCTTTTCTTTCATTCTGTCTACATATCCTGTTAGGTTGAACCCACGATCTTTTGACCTTTCGGACGTTTCTTGATCAAAATTTTGTGATTAATGCAACAGATTTTTTAAAAAAATTTCTGGTAATTCCACATAACGAATACCCGACTACAATTGTGCGTTGGTTTGAAATCTTGAGAAGCAAAACTCGACGTGAAGCCGAGAATATTCCCAAGCAATCGCGATTACCATAATAGGTTCCGGGTACACACTGAGCTGGTTATCTTTCCTCGTTCGACCCTCCACGCGCACTAACCACAGCCTGAGGTTCAAACTAGGAGCTTACGTGGCAAGGTACATCAAGGGCAGTCCAGACGTTGTGCCTACAACCCCTTATTAGCATATCAAAATGTATATCTAAATCTCTATTTCTCGCTGTAATATTACTCGACTTTTATAGCACGTAAGTATCAAAAACTGGTTCGTTAGGAGCAAGTCGACCCACACAGAAAAACGAGATCTGCCGCTTACGTGAAATCTGAATCGGCTAATCACGTGAACACGTCTCTTTTGTTTGTATCCTTCGTTTCGCGATGTGATATCTCAAGCAACATTCTCCTAATCGCTTCAGATATGAAAAGATTTAATCAGACGGAATATAATGATGATAATGAAATAATTATTTTCTGGTAATATTCGAACACAAAGCTACCCGCGAATCCTCCGTCTCTTGGCGGCTGTACCTATTCATGCACTTTTTATACGCGACGATATCCTTCGTGGATAAGTATACTTACAGTTGCGGTGTACGTTGGAAGATAATATGCTAAGTAAGTAGAAAGGTATAACTTCATATGTGCGTCTGTATACACGAGAAGTAGTATAAGAATGAAGCGATTTATAAAGAGATGGGAAGCACACGCGGATTCTACGAGTGTAGCTATTCGATGTGTGAAACAAATGTAAGAGTATTACAGCCATGTCTATGTTAGCTAACAATTAGAATCGATTAGATCAATTGAGAATATAGGTTCAGTTTTGTTAGGTGTCACATTGCATAAAAAGAAACGTAATATTTATTATGACACCGTTGGTCATAAATATTGCCAAATATAGATGAGAATAATTCATATACAAGGACTTAAAACTTCTGTTACCGAAAGTTTTTGAATTTCTTGAACAAACGAATCCCTGAGATAATATTATTATGATTTATGATCAAGTAAAATATCTTTTCAACAGACCTTACATGACATTTTTCCATATAGTAGAAGTGTACAACAATTGTGTAAATTCAGACAATTTTTATGTTTTTTTGTTTTTTCAATTTCGTGACTTCAAGTTTGATTGAACTTTATCAACGGAAATAAACATAAATAACTAACGTATGTATGCACTATTTTTGTATACATATAATGATGACATATTGGCAGGCTTTTAGTCTCAGTGTGATGAATTTTATTTCACATGCAGTAGTCAATTTTCTCATTGGCGACTTCAAAAAGCAATAAAAAGGTGTTAAATTCCTGGATCTCTGTAATATCTCCATTTTGTTCTCTTTGCACATCAACATTCAGCATGTTGACTCGTGTGCTGGCACATTATTTAGATGCAAGGTGTCCGTCGAAGCAACTACCAAAGCATAGACCAACAATTCTCAATTTCAATGGTCGACTAGTTACATAATCTCAAGTTTGTCGGAAATTTATGTTTGTGAATAAAATTTGTTCTCCAAATTTGGGTGAACAAGAGCAAGAAAATGCATCAGGTAATAATTGAAAATCAATCAATGCAATAACTTTTCGAGACACCTTGTATATTTAAAGGTTACATCTTTGCGATAAATTATAAGATAGGAATTATTCTTTCATTGTTGTAATGAGGCACCTCGTGTAAGTACGCTGCGGAGGCAGTGTAATTAGAGATTTTTCTGGATTTAAACAAAAGGAAAAAGCAGTTTGCGTGTCGGGCATCTCCGGGATGCCGTGCCACTCTGCGCGATGGTTCAGGGTTGTATGAAAATAAGAGTAAAAGGACGAAGACAACTCCAGCGGCCGCGTAACAGTTTGTCATGTGAAGTGTACGCGAAACACGTTTCTCTTCTCTAAGAACTTAAGAACTTAAGAAGAACAACTCGAATAAACCAAACATTTTGTAAAATTAATCTTCCAGATAAGATCCGACATGCATATATAAATAATATAAGCTTCGACTACAAGACCCACCGCGTTTCCCGAGAGGGTCTTCGAAGTTTACCCTAATCTGTACCCATGCAATGTTTCCACTAAAAGGTTGCGAAAATTTGGACGGAAAAAAATCAATGTCTGAAAATTGGCAAGAAAAATCGACTACCTGATATAATTGATCGAGTTTAAAGTCTAAGGTGGTAAGGGTCTGCAGTATCTAATTGCTTCATCGCGGAATGTTCCATGTGTATTATACATACGAAGCTACCCGATTTGTAAATTAAATTTCTACTAAAACAGTTTAAAAGGAATACCATGTAACGAAATTCAACACGGTTACAGATTTTCCCACGTAGAAGCAGATAAATAATCGTTTATTGATTTCAAGTTAGAAAATTTTAAATTTTCGATGAGAAATAATTATCAGGCGCCCCGGGAATCGATATAATCGTTTAACAAGGGGAAGCTAGATGCGAGGGGTGACCGATTCGGAACATCTTTCGCCCACATGTAGGGTGCACCTAGGGGTGTACCAGGTCCAAGTAATATGGCGCGCTTCTCAGCCGTTTTCGAGATAGAAAAAATCGAGAATTTTCGAGCAGTCATATACTATTTGCGTACGACCGAGTACCACGAGCGCGTAGCGTAGTCAGCAACGTCTCCGCTTCGTAAACGCTGGATCGCCGGATCGAATCCCGGTGTCGACACTTTTTTTTTCTTTTTTTTTTTCAAATATTTCATTTCTACGGCAGCTGCTATGCGAATAACTTATTATTTCGATGAATTAATGTATATATTTTTTTTATTGTGGATTATTATGTAGGAATAAGGAATAACGAGGTGCTGGTATTGAGGTGGAAGGTAGGCAAAGAATCGTGACGAATAAATCCATGTGTTACCAAAGAAAAATCAAACTTTTTATTGGCGTTTCATTCATTATCAATAGTGCAAGAACTAGGGTGGTACTTATCGTAGAAACACGGAAAGCAATAATTATTTCGGCATCGAGCGCACTGGAATGGAATAGAATAAGAGAAAAGATAATAAGTTATTCGCATAGCAGCTGCCGTAGAAATGAAATATTTGAAAAAAAAAAGAAAAAAAAAGTGTCGACACCGGGATTCGATCCGGCGATCCAGCGTTTACGAAGCGGAGACGTTGCTGACTACGCTACGCGCTCGTGGTACTCGGTCGTACGCAAATAGTATATGACTGCTCGAAAATTCTCGATTTTTTCTATCTCGAAAACGGCTGAGAAGCGCGCCATATTACTTGGACCTGGTACACCCCTAGGTGCACCCTACATGTGGGCGAAAGATGTTCCGAATCGGTCACCCCTCGCATCTAGCTTCCCCTTGTAAGTGTTAACCAAATTCGAAATCGAACTCTTTCTGCAAGAACTTGAGTTACACTCAACGATTAGTATTAACAGTTACACGCACGTAAAAGAAAACTTGTTACTAACTCTAGAATGATATTTCCCACAGTACTCATGAGTCACTTTTCAGTCCACGTTAATTCCACCGGAATTCTCTTTTGGTCAACTTAACGGAGAATTCATAGCGACGAATCGAGTTGGCAATAGTATATTACGATACTAGTGCAAAAGGTCTGTTTTCGCACGAGTGGGAGGTTTGTCGCCCGAGCAAAGCGAGGGTGACAATCTCACGAGTGGAAAAACGACTTTTGCACATGTATCGAACCAAATTTTATATCACAAACGTGGGTGAAGTCCGATTATACGCACGCTCGCGTGCGTAAAGTCGCACTTCACGCACGGAGTGATATAAACTATATTTTGAAGCTTTGCTGGCTTGGAAACCTTCCGAGTTATGAGCGTTCAAAGTCACAAGTTATTTTGTTGTTTCCGCCAATATTGTTAAACTTTCATATGGGAATCGGGAAATCCAAAGAAATGTTCATACTCGTTGGAGCATACGGTTTTTGCCTTATTCATTTAGCACTGAGCTTTCTCGATCGCATGGAAAGATCATCAGCGGATGAGGTAAGAGTCTCAAAAGACACGACGATATTTCTGAAGAAGAAATGGATGATTGAAGAACTGAATATGAAATAACGTTGGCTAATTTCCAGTCTGAGCGTTTAGCCATTGCCGAATCCGTGACGTAATCGGTTCCTAATATTAAATTTTCACTATCACTTGATGTCGTGACGATGGTCGAGCGAAAACCGTGAACGGACACTCAACCGGCACCAATAATCACGGTCAATATTGACCAGTGTGAAAATTTACTCGTAATATTTAGCAAAGAATTGAAATTTCTGCAATACCAACTCTTCGTGAGTTTTCGCTCCTCGTAATCTCTCGAAGTAACAGATTTCTAAAAAATGATTGGCGACTTTAAAAATTGATAATACTAATAATAAATGTAGCCCTATTTCGCAGTCGAGAATCCTGGCATAATACAGTCGAATTTGATATTGTCAGCGCGGTTCTATCTTGAATGAACACGGATATGTCGGTAGACAATGGAAACAGAATTTCGCAAGCTATTCATGACGCCGAAACATTGACGTGGGTATGATCGACTGCGAAACGATTAACCAGTAGGTAAGTACTGAAGGGTCATAAGGAAGCGAAAGGTACTGCATCGTCAACGACCGCCCATCGAGTAACAATAAAAGTCGGAGTTCACACTGGAATCGTCTGAGGTCATCGACGAGTGACTGCATGTAGAGTCAGTAATGAGACATAACATAACATGACTGTAAACTGCAATTAAAGGTACCCATCGCAATAACGATTAAACTATTCCGATAGAGATAACTTAGAAATATAAATACCGACGCATCATTAGATCGTTGGTGAGAAACAGTTTACAGACTGCACCTGGGTGCGAAACATGATTTTTTGCACGTCTTGGTAGTTCGTAATTTACAGCAGTCTCGGTGCGGTGCAGCGTTACCTTGAGTTACCAATCAGTCCGGGCGTTACCTACCCGTTGAGTTCGGCTCACCTTGGCCACCTTGAAGACTAGTTTTCTGGTTTAACGCTGGATGGTCATTCCGCATGGAGAGTATAATCTCTTGAGAATTGACGGACTTGACGAAGATAAGCATGTGCAAGAACAAAGGGAACTGCAGACCGACGTGCGGTTCGACGTATAATTCAACGAACAATCGACGTATAGATAACGAATGAAACGTATTTTCAAGAAAGAAAAACGACAGATAAGAGTTACCACAGGCGTGGCACGAAATGTCAGATAAACGAGTTAATGCCAAGGACGAAGGTTCACAAACTGACGATAATCCCTCACCCAGCTCAGATCTGTTACCTTGAATTTTTTCAATAAATTTCCAAGTAATCTAAGCGACTCGATCGTTATGTTTATTGTTCAGGATTTGATTTTTGGATTACGGATCTCGATCAAGGGCAAACTGAGACCACGTAGATGTGAACCTGTCCTAGTAATTCAAAGATACCCTGAAAAAGATTAAATGTAACCCAAATACCCGGTTATGTCGGGTAATAAAGTCAAGCAGAAAGAATTTTTCAAAATCAAAGTATTGCTCACGGGACATTTTAACGAGGGAAGAAAGATTTTCTCGATTAATGTAACGGAGCAGAAAGACTAATGTGTGTTTTTTTTTTTTTTTTTTAATCAAATCTTACATTTCCTCAAAGAGACACGTACACACACGCACGAAGTTAAATTTTTGCTGGATTTGCATATTCGCGTAACGAAAGCAAACACTGGTGGAGCTCGCGTTGAGCAAACATCAGAGTCATCGCCTCATGGTCAAAGTGAAAATATTCGCACGCCCGGAAGAGGCATGCTAACAGTTCAAAACGCACTGTAAATATATTCTTAGCGAGCATATAATATCGTGATTAGCCAACGGAGGCTGATCTTGCGATTGCCAATATCTGGTCTTAATTTTTTTCCATCCCTTAATTTTCGGTTCATTTTGTTGGAATCGTGATATTTAATGACGTACAACTAATCATTCGAAAGTCAACAATTTTTGACACTTGTTTACTCGTCTAGGTTATAATGGATTTGAAAAAACGAGCTCATGAGATCACTAGCTCATAAAACCAAGACACGTCTGGTCGTTTTTCAAAAATGATTTCTTGCTAATCCAGTTCTTCCGAATTCACGCTTAAACAAAACAAGGCTTGATTAAAATCAGCTGATGAACGACCAACGTAGATTTATGTTATGATGTGCCTTCATAAGTGACCTTATTACAGGTGTATCCGACTGCAACAAGATTGCAATCTACATTCAGTGAAACAATATATCATTGTGAATATCAACCCGCGCCGTTATTGTACAATAGAAAAAAAAAATAGAATTCTGATAATCGGCAAGGTTGATTCGCAAATTTACTTTGAACTGCTAATAGATTGGCGAAGCTAAAACTATTTTAACGAATCCTTGACTATGGTGCGTTCCCTGATTCGTTACAGCGTCGTATTTGGATCCTTGAAGCATCATAGCCGTTTAACAAGCTCGACGAATCATCTTGAATCATATTCTAAAACTGATTTGTTGTTCAGTTACAAATCAATGGGTACGAAAATGCGAGAAACAAAACGTTAGTGTCTGGCTGAAGATTAGTCTACGCAGAACCCGAAGACTATCGCTCTGTCGTAAATTAGAAAATCTGTGAAGAGCGTCGTAACAAGTCAACGCATATACCATAGTCGCTGACTCTTGGTCGTTGATTGTAGATTTGTTTTATGTAACTGAAAACAATTGGCGTAGTGTGTAAAATGTATACGTACATACGTTACTGAAACTGTATATATGAATAACTACAGAAATCATAGTACGACAGAAGGCAGCAGTTATGGCGTCACTTTCACTTCATCCGGACAATTGAGTTCTCTGGGAAGTCAGCATAGCGATTCATTGGGAATTAGTTTGTTGAATTCGTAATTTAAACAGCTCAACTATTCCCAGGTAATTATCTACACTTTCGCGCACAGATTGAAAACTCGGCACATTATTGATTGTTATTCGCGACCGTCTGCAACATTAAGATGTCTAGCACTCACATGTGTTAGTGTGTCATATGACTATGAATCGATCAAATTGCCGACAAACAGTCTCGCCTTAAAGATTACGGATCTCCGAACTTTTTTATTAAAAAAAAAAATATATATATATATATATATAATAATTGGACGCCCAACTGCGTGAATATTTGGTTATGAAATCAGGCCAATTAGAGTACAATTCTAGTGTTCTGTGAAATGTTGTAGCACTCGGCGAAATAGAGACTTGCACACGTACAATTAGAGACTGTACATGTTGTGTCATACTTAATAACGAGACAAGACGAATTAGAACTCGTCCGTTTCTTGCTTTATTGCACTAAGATAATTTGTAACCCGTTATACTCGTTGTTATTATCGCTCTATCCATACTACAGGCAAATCCATCTACATTTCACTGTAGAATTTTGATCCTTCGATGGATTTAAATGCGTATATTAGGGATAATGAAATTCAATTCTATGTTATCATAATTTATTGCAATGTAATAAGGTTTAATATCATTTGTTCCCACCATAGCCGATACGAAGCGATTTATCTCGAAGTTTGATTAAAGATCTCCGATCTTTGCACGCATACCGTAAATTCAAGTGGCGAATGATTCGACCTTTCTGTACTCATGTTCTGTTACGTTGCACGAGTATAACCTGGCTCGCCTCGCCTCACCTTTCCTTCTGCCTTGTTTCGTTATACAGCGTGGTCGTGTTCTCCTTTTGTTACTCAGAAAGAGAGAAAGATCATAGACCGTGATAACCACGAGAGTAATGGTGAGATGAATGCAATGCTTTCATAGGGATCCGAAAGAGTTCGAACTTCCCATGTCGAGGGTAATTGGATAGTTTTATCGATTCGATATTTTTTTTCCGTAATAATTTCGTCCCGCAAAGTGGAAAAATGTATTGAACGACAGAAGCCTTTATGCAAACTGATCAGTCCAATTAATCTGATACATTTCATCAGGTCATGTATCGAAAAGTAAAATAGAAGCGAGGTAGCGGTCTATAGATTCACTGTTAGGCATACTTAATTGAATCAAGAGCTAAAAAAGTAAAATTAAAAAAGTTGAAACTGAAAGAATACGTGATCGACGATAAAGTACAAGACAGCAATCATCATGCGGAAGCAATCGATTCAATTTTCTATTTTTTTTCTCTCCCACGTACAGATCAAGTTCAAGGTTCTTCATCAAATGAACGCTCAATCACGCAATTGAAGCAAACGGTAGTGTAAACCATTCCTACACAGATTAAGGGGTCTTCCGTCTGTGATACAGCGGTGAAAGGAAGGCCCGTTGATTTATCATTGAACTCGAACTTTGACTATTTGGATCGAACAATACGATCCCAATGCATACGTAGGTATAAGAGTGAAGAGAATTATTAGTCACCTGTCTATAGAACGAGTGTTCTATACCTTGGGGGGTCACCACTTTTGAAGGTTGCTTCCGGTCTTTGTTCAAACAAATTATCAACTTCATAAACGACAGTCATTGTAAGGACCAGCGCTACCACGTGGCCCACAACCTTATTCATGGGTGGGGTGAAGCCACATGACGTCACAAGCATGACGTAAAACACGCTCGGCATCACTCATCTTTCGACTGACATGGACGAACGCGTAATTATGTCAGTTAACATCAGGTGCGAATGGCGGCTGTAGGAATTGAGAAAAAAAATAGTAGTAGATAATAACTTGCACTCTATCTCATTCAAGCGTGATTATAAGTAATAGGCGACCTATGGAGTGTAAAACGATTACAGTCTTTATTTCTGTGGTGAGTTTATTTGGATAGTACTAATAGCGTGGGGTAAGTAAATTACTTACTCAGACCACAATATAAAGAAATAAAGTAACGAAATTCTAACCGTACTGAAAATTTCCAGGTGGAAATCTATGGATGAACCTGTATGATTTTCCTATAGGAATTTCGAACTGGAAATCTACTGGATTCTATGAATTTCAACATGGATTTCTATAAATATCCAGGTGAACTACTATGTGTATTGAAAATATGCAGGGAGATATTCAAAATATAATCCTGCAATACACATAGGATTTTACCTGGATATTTATATGAATCCATGTTAAAATTCATAGAATCCAGTGGATTTAAAGTTCCAAATTCCTATAGGAAGACCATCTTCAGGTCCACCATCAGGTCTTCCTGTGGATTTAAAGTTCCAAATTCCTATAGGAAGCCCATCTTCAGGTCCACCATCAGGTCTTCCTATAGGAATTTGGAACTGTAAATCCACTGGATTCTATGAATTTTAACATGGATTCGTATAAATATCCAGGTAAAATCCTATGTGTATTGGATTATATTTTGAATATAGGTTCATCCATAGATTTCCACCTGGAAATTTTCAGTAGGGAAATGTTTAGGGTACAGTACATATGAATCACCTGTACGCTGCAATTAGATACTAGTCAGATTCTTCGTTCGTGACCGAGTACATTTTGTAGAAGGATAAGTTGCGAATCACAATGTAGCTCGTACAGGATTTTGCTGAGCAACTATTTATCAAACAGATGCTAATCGGAGTGGACTTTGATCGTGGTCGAGGCTGCGACTATCGCGCGTGTACCGGTTAAGATACTACTCTGATTATCCATCTGTTAATCGGATTTGAAATAACGGTGTCTCAAAGAAAGAGTATAATTGATGATTGGATTGAAATCAGGCGCAAGTATCACACTTTTTTTTTATCCAGAGACAAAAAAACATTCTATGAGTATGACGCATGCGGTAGAGTGTTTTTGTCATTACTCGTGGTACTAGTCAACTCAATTCCTTAACAACCCGTTAGGATTACCCACGCAAGGGCCAACGCACCGGGATTCCCGATTGAAATGCCACTGAATTAGCGCAACCGGACCTAATTCAGGTGTATGGGTACAACAGATATTCACATCCTATCCGGGTCCAGCCCGACACGCGTCGTATCACACAGAGTTAATAATCTCATGTGCCTCTCGCCCGTTCGAATAGAGCTGCATGTCGGTGCAGTCTGGACCAGTCTCGGCTACCCGGAGCCCATGCAACCACCAATAATAAATTTATGTAGGTGTGTGCGTGTACGTGTGTGTATAATGGCTACAAACGTATAAGTGCAAGTGGCGAGAGTGAAAACAGGATATGAATGCACCTTTTGCACATGTCGTTAAATTATTCGAAAAATTGCATTACATGAACCCTGGGTTGCTGTACGATCGCTAGACATAACAGTAAAATCGAGTAGGTACCCAACGTACAGTTTAGAATTTTTATTATTTTCAATAGAAGTTGAGAAGTCTGGGTCAGAAAATTACACACAGGGCAAATTTAAGAGCTCCAATTACTGGAATGAGTAATTAATTTTATGTGCTCTTCGAAGTATCATTTTTACTACTGTAAATGTTTGTGCAAACGGTACCGTCATTCTGAGCATATATAACGTCTACTAATGAACGGAGCATAAAATCATGCTGTGGTCGAGTCAGTGGTTGACAAAAAATATTTCCTCATACCATCCAGTAAAATATGGAAGGCAATCGTCTCTCGCTTCGAATTGCTGTGTCTGGAAATTTCTAAAAACTAGGATCAATCTCATGAGCCGGAAATTAAACAACTTTGCTTTACACATCGAACGCACATTGCATGAATGGGTTACAGCGTGAAGAGCTGTTTGAGAACTGAAGATTTGAGCAAAGGTAATTCGAAAGACTATTCATCTGACCAATAAATTTTCATCTTTTTACCTTCAGCTTATACTTTTTAAACACATTTTTCAAGATGCGCGTGTCTCGGCTGCAAGTAGAGATTTTTTGATGCTCAATATTCACAGAAAGCCATGAATTCTAATAACGAAAAATACAGTGTGTCCACTTCCTGGTTTGATAGCTGCCAGGTTTGACAATTTGTTACTACGTTCTTTGTCAAGGAGTTGTCACCCGTTGAATAAATAGATTATCAATCATTTCATTATCCTCACTGCAGCAGCTGAGGATAGATTGCGTTTCCAAGTGTGTCAAAACCATTCCATAATAACACCATGAGAGTAGATGAAAAAAATGTCCTTTCCCTTTCGAGGCGATTATATCCCTCTTGCAAAGTCCATAAAACGTTCCCGTAAATACACCAATAGCACGCGTGAACCTTCTGAAACAACGTGATTCACGTATATTTGAACGATGAATAACTCGGCTTTGACTGTTACGAAGAAATGATTTGAATGAATAAGTCACAATTGGCTAACGAAAGCGTAATTAATTATTACTTGTATTGGTAGGAATTGATCTGCGGATGACCCTCAATCGCTGGGCCACTACTATAGTAGGTGGGTAGAATTACGCTCAACACCAACAAGGAGGTGTGTGTGTGAAACTACAAAGTCGCCATAACTAAATTAGATACTGAACATTATAGAATTATGCCTACCTTCATTCCAATAGTGAATAGGTCATTCAAAACGGGCGGGTAATTTACTACGAAGGGAACGCGGAAACTAAACCGTTTTCAATGATGTAATCTTCTCGGTGTGGGTATATCAGAACTGCGGATAATAGGTTTGTTCTTTACAATATTCAACAGACGAGTCATCGTTTGCTTGTGACGAAAATAGATTCTCGTCTATATATACTTCCTGGACCGAATGGTAGACCATAGATCATATAATAACGATACTTGGGCACCAGCTGGGCTGGAGAACCGCAAGCACAAGTTTTACCGTTAACGTTGTATCCTGCTTGGGCAATTAGGGAATTCCATGTCTTCAACCATCTACTTAAATCTGTTCATCGTGACTGATCATCATCGACCAGAAAATGTACTCATTCATACATCGAGATGCGGTCTGGAATGTACATGAAAATGTAACGTCGTGTCAATAATTAATACTAATCGTTCATCAATGTTTATATAACAGTTTTTGATTCAGAATTTTTCTCTAAAAATGGATCACATTTATGGTTAGGAACTAATTGCATAACTTAATTGCACTACAGAGAACCGACTCTTCATCAACATTATTTAATTCTTTAGTTTGGGTTCGCTCGGAATATTTTTCGTCGAAAACAGGAAATCTGACAAATACGAGCTAATCAACAAAGGCAAAAAGTCTGGACCGTTTTTGCAACAGTTTGAACTATTCCAGCCGTTACAGATCGGCTTAAATTCTCCGCCTACATTCGCATTCTACGTGGGTAGGCACAGCACATTACTTCTCTCGAGTGACTGTAACGGTGATCGTGAAAACAAGTAGACGTAGAATTGACTTTGAGATATTTCGCAAACTGATAAAAACTTTACAGACTAAAAAGGTAGTTTTCGGCTGGAGATTTGTATCATTAATATAACTGTGACTGACGGCCATTTGGATCATTAATATACTTATAATATTAACTGTGACTCAAATCATTAGTGATGTGCGACTAATTATGCGATGTGGTATTCCCCAAGATTCGTTCTTTTTTATAGTTTCAAATGCGACAATTCTTCGTACAATATACACAAAGCGCGGATTTAAACAGTGACGTAAGGATCGAACCATCTGTTGTCGGTAGCTCTCATCAAATAATCGCGCGAATGAGCAGAAGCACGTATATATATATATACATATATATGACTATTTTTTTGTAGTTGCTGTCCATGTGAAGATACATGGTATATAATAATTACTTATGCAGAAATCAACCCGCACACCTAATCCTCGTTACGTAATTGATTGAAATTAATTTTCGCACACACCTTACGGTACCTACTCTCGTGTTCCAGATAGTTACGCTGTCTAAGATTCTTCTAAACAAATTTGAAGACTGAATTAATACGTATCGAATAATGTAACCTCTTTCCAAAAGTTATGGATGTAATCTAGCTACGCATCCTTAGAATTGTATGTTGCTTTTTCAACATTTACGCTGAATAATTTCGCGCAGATTATGAACAATGAATTAACAAATTCAAACAGCTGTAATACAAACGTAGCAAGAAAGCTTCCTTCGAATCTCGACCCAAAGGGACGGTTACTGAACAATTAGGATAAAATTTTCGGGGCGTTAGATGCGTCGAGCGGAATGGCACGTCCTGTGTGATGGTTAAGAAGAAATTACACAAGGTATAACTTTTAGCGGCGTGGCTTGTAGCACGTGGATCATATCTTAGGTAAGTAGAAAAGAAAGTGGCCATCGGAAGGACTGGGGCGTGCGTTGTAACGTTATGTGTATCCACGCATAACTTAATATGTATTTGGGAAAGCATTGCGTAACCTGGCCACCAGACAGCTAATGTAAATCTGTGATTAGCACCGTAGGTTGACTCAATGTGTCTTCAAGCTCGTTAATTTCTCTCTATTCTACTATCACTCGTTCTCTTTACTAAAAACTTGAATCAAAACTGCAAAAAATATTGCCAGAATTCGAGGAATTGCATCACTTCCGACTACATCTCGCCCAAGATATTTTGGTTCGATGTAACATGACACACAGATATTTTCGATATTCAAAGAATCCAGTTCTCCCGGAATTGTTGTTCAAGCTACCGAAACGATTCAGGTGACTGCATAATATCAGTGAGCAAAACAATTTTTTACCAAATGTAATTTTACGAACAAACAAATTTTTACTGCCAAAATATGACGGTTGATTCTAATATTTCATCATGCCCTTTTTTTATCCCTTCGGTTCGACTTGCCGTTACGGTGTTGCTGTAAACATTTACATACCACGTTCGATCCCCATTTTAATGAACACGTGTTACAGTAGTTGGTTGTTGAAAATCTGATTAAAGGATAGGCTTAACCTCGAGACTTTAAAAGTTCTAAACGTGTCAAGTACTTGACAATACATTCCTATCCACTTCAGCCATTCACATAATACACATGTAGTAAGCATGTAACGGCTGTAAAAATACCCGCAACCAATATTAGGTGGTAGGTACTGCAAAGGTACACCGCTGATGATCGAGAACGTAAAGAGTTGCAGACAGCTGTAGACTGACAGCTGTAGGAATAAAGCTATTCACAGATTCTTTCGAGTTGGGATATGAAAAGGAGCCGTCAAATGGAAGTATTTTTTTATCAAGATTTGAAGGTTTCATGATCGTGGCGCTTAGCTAATTCAACAGAGTTCACGCAGTCTAATCGGTCGATCGTTTGCAGAGATCAAAAAACCAAGGAGCTAAAGAAAAAATTGTTTACGAGCTCTAAGATTGTTGCATCATCACATACCTAAAGTTTTTATGAAATTACAGTGCACGTGAATAAAAAATATATCGTATCCTAACAATTAGTATTCAAGCTCCAAGAACTAGCAAAAAAGTGAATAATAATAATGCGTCAAGCTCGCGTATTTCAGTTCGCTCGTTAAAATTGTCTAGACTTACTTTTGTGTTTGTCAATAGTCTATTAAATTGCCAAAGTGATACACAAATTATTTACGGAACATCAATGATACATCGTACCGATGACGATATAATCACTATCTTATATAATTAGGCCGTGAACATATATTGCGGTATAAACAAAACGAGATACAGTCATCCGAAGTTACTGTACCTTGAATAATCCAACCGAGATGATGAATTGCGATCGAACTCATGACGTCGGAACTTGAAAGGCCCTTCTCAGATTGTAGCAAATTAACAATGTCCCTGGATAACAAGATGCCCGTATCTCGCTGGATCTGAATGGATTTCAGGAAGTGTTGAACGGAACGAGACCCAAGATATATTCGTCGTGGCGAAGAGATCATACTGAGCTGTCAGGGTCCACTGACAGATTATGAGTAATGAGCAATAGTCAGGAAATTGAATTGTAACGTTGCGTGCAAAGCGATGATTTGAGAAGGGGGTCCATTTTGGCCCTCAAACGGAAAATGGAGCGACCTTTGAAGGCACTCCTTGAGCCCTGTAATAACAGGAAATTACGTCACGAAGTCGTGAGACACGGTGTAAAATTGATGAATGACTGAATAAACGGGGATTATGCGTGTACCAAATCTGGTGAGTACGATGTATAGGAATGTCTGCAGTGTCTGGTAGCAACGATTTTGATCAGGATTTTACCATCAAACTATGAACCTCTTGAGAAATGAATGTTAAACTTGAGAGAAGGGGAAAAAAATTATTACTTTTACAGCATCCGCTTTCAGTCCATTGATTAAAGCGAACAAAAAGCGAAGGTCGAATATGAACAGCCTTAGTCACGATCTGCAGTTCGCAAATCGTACTTCCTAATTTTAAGGACCGACGGTTGAAACCATGAGATTCATTCTAGGAAAGTGACGATGAGACTGACTCGTAATCCACTTGGAATGAAAACTGAACCAATGCTTCTCTGAAGTGTGTTGGCTCGTTGGAACACTGTCAGGGTCTTAGAAAGTGCGGCGAACAGATATCGCTGCACCTGTACTCGGTATATGTTATCTGCAAACCTTTACCAAAACCGAATGAATGCCATATCATGTCACTTTGTGAAGCAGAAAAAAAAAGGAATAAAAATTATAGCACGGGTAAAATTACCTTCCGGTCGACAAGGAATTGGGCACGCAATGCTAATGGACAAACTAGGAAGCCAAATGCGTCCCAAAACACAATATATGGAAGTCAATTCATCATAAAGTTGGGTTAAAAAGTGTTTTTGTAAGGTTTGGCCGATCGGGAAGCCGTTTTCGAGGTCAAAGCTGTCGTTTAGCGGGTGCAAAGAACAGAGTGAGAAATAATACAATGAAGCGAATTGATGGTAGTTTGACTGTCCTCTGAGAGTAATACGTGTAAATGATACAAACAACGTCTGAGTTAAAAGCGTTTAATTTTAAACGTGCACAGCCATTTTTTCTCATTTGCGATAAGATCGGTTATGGAAGTAATGAATATACTTAACACAAGTGAATAAGGTACAGACTCGTGCAAAGTTGACGAAATCATCACTTAGGTTGCGTACAGGTATATAATATACTTACAAGGGAACAGAACTGCTGATCGTTTGAGAACTCGACTGATTAAAATTCTAGTTTCGAATCCAACAAGCCTTATAATACGGAAACGTCGGTCTGTAATGTCGTCGCGTTTTTGTGATAGTTTTTACGTGATAGCTCCACTCAAACATGCGAACAAAACGCAGAGCTAAACTGGCGTTGAAAAACAAAAAAATTTCAAGTATGAATCTGAGTAGCACTTCCTCGGGAGCAAATTGAAAAAATTTATCCTCCAACTACAAAAAACTTGAATGGCAGTCAAGACCGATCAAGATGATTATTAGGTTTGCTGTATCTAATTACCTTTTACAGTATTCACGATAAGACGTTAAAAATTGCTCAGCATTTGCATTCAAGTACGTTCAATTACGCAAGTCGATACCGCATAGCTGACAATGAGAGGTGACATCGAATGCGAAGTGGAAAAAAGAAAAACGTCAAAAAGAAACGAGGTATTTTCGTTTCCAGAGTGCAGAGTCGGTGATTCTTATCTGAAGTATGAAGATTTAAAGGTTCACTCCATGAGTTGGTGAAATATAGCTATTTGAGATAGATCAGAAATCATTCGATTGCTTCAATCTCGGTTAGTGCTAAAATATTTCAACGCCGCGTCTCGTTAGGTGAAATTTTCGTAGGCGTTTTTAAAGTGTTACCCAGCTTAAATCATATGCAGGACTTTGAAGTGAATCAGGCTCAGCCTTGGCTGGCTTTATAATTGCATCTGCAGTGGACTTATAATCACGACGGGATTCCGTGCAGCGGTTCACATGTCGTACGGATTTGTTCTCATATCAAATGATCAGGAAACCAATTGATCGAAAACCAGGTTTGGCCTCGCCATTCCATTATCCGATCGGTCCCTGAGTCAGAAAGACAAAAGACTATCTTAATTGTATAATCTAGATCCATACGACTGGATACTGATCACCGTCAGCCTCTCAGTCGGCAGATCTTCACGGTGTTTACATCCATCCTTGATTTGCAAGTAATATCTCTGAAGTGGGCGTGCAATTATTAACAAAATCGCCACAAAAATGTAACAAATGAGGAAATTACACTGGTTCATGGGCAAATGGGGTTTCGGAAATCGGTGGTAACAATTATTCGTTGTCACTTAAGTAGTTTCTGGTACTTCCTCGTTGCGGTGTAGAAAGTCTCTGTTAACCACAGCCACTGCGTAAGTTTTTTGCTTGTGTTAGCAAGTGTGGGTTCAGGTTTTAAGTTGGGATATGTGATTATACATACTTCTAAATATAACAATACTCTAGTTCCTTAGTTATTCCTTGTTCAGTGATTGATTTAGTGCCCAGAGCCCTTGATATTTGACCGGCGATCAATAATCGACAAATAATTGAAACAGAAATTAATTTTTTTCTCAATACGATGTCGAAATATTCTTTGTATAATTTCCGCAGTAAAGTTTGAAAGGCGAATTTCGCGCGGCACTGAATCTTGAGATCGAGATTATTTCACGGAATAGCAACCTTGTGAGTTGCTCAACGAACGTGAGGAAGGAAGTCCGAGTCCTTGTCTAGAATAGAACGAGGAGTTGCGTTGTCCACTTGCTATACTTACGATCCAAAAGTGAAAAAAGGCCTTCTCTAACCGTCTACATCTAGATGTCTAAAATCGGTGCGAATATAATTTCAAGTTCAAACCCCGAACACTTACTTATAACGGACGGAAATAGACCTCGACATTATCCTAGTCATTATCGACATCATTAATTCATTCAACACATAGGAAACGTGACATGTGTTCTGAAACCGGCTGAATAATTAATGATTCGATTCGGAATTATAAATCCAGACGCGTTTCAGTTGGCTCGGAAATCGTTCTGATTTCGATTTTTATGATTTTCAATTCATAAACAAAAGACTGAACTAGAACTCAGGAAATGAGAATCAGTCAGAGCTACCATAAAAAATCCGTCGTCAAATCCTTTTTTAGATTATTTCAGTCACAAACAAACCTCTTATGGGTTTTTTTTTTTTGTTCAAAGTAGCCTTAACGATGTTTATAGCTGATCGTTTCCATCGACGGCAATCGATACGAACAAAAGCCGATAATGGGGCTAAAGAATGTCAGCAGCGAAGCATATAATTGACGGTGTAAGATTAATTAAGGTTTTAATCAAGCACCGGACCGTCTCTCGTATCTCGACTAAGACCTCGAGACGATTCCGATGCAGCTACATCACGCGTGTGCAGCGAGCGCCTGACACGCGGATATCGAGCACTATACGGAATACATAGGCCATTCGTGTATCGCAGTGCCTACAAATCATCTCATTTCCGGAGATAAATTCACACGCGGGGATTATAAACTGCTATGTATAAAACTAAAAAAAAAAGTGTATCTCATTGTCATCCTAAAATAATTGAGGCGAACTTCTATCACTGAAAAAATGGATAGTCTCGTGGTTGACGTCTAACCAATGGTTGCACAGTTACACGAAGCCACCGCCAGTTCGCGCACACTGCGCACTGTATGATAGCTTCGCAATTTCGACTGTCTCTAGTTTGAAAATTATCGCATCCCCAACTTTGCCGATTTCTTTTTTATTTGCAAAGAATAGATAAATTGAGTAAACAAAAAAGTATTTCGGTAACCTGCACGAAAGTCGGAAATATTGTACAAAGACGTGCTAAAATAGCGGCAATAAAAAAAGATCAATCTATCGTAGACGGGAGTACCGTAGCTGTGCCGGAGGTCGTTGATCAGGAAATAAAAAGTGATCCGGGTGGTATGCTGAATGAAAAAAAAAACTGTATCAGTATGAAAAAAAAAAAACTACACGTGCCTGACTCGAAGTTTAGGTAGAAAATAAGAAATATGATTTTTGTGGCTCAAAATTGGCGAAATATCTTCCTAATAAAATTCAAGGAGAACGACAATAAATGCAGTCGAATATATCAGGTAATAATTGAATGCGAAAAGTCATTCGGTATAAAATACAGAAATTGGTGTCAATGAGTTCCAAAAAATCTGCGTATCGACTATCATTAGATGAAAAAAAGAATTAAGATTTTTGTTTTAAAGAATTAAAGCAATCCCCTCATTAACAAAACGATAGAAAAGCAGCGCGGAGTCAAGTCGAATAGAGTGCATCACAATCTGCGTAAAGGAAACCCGATCCTCGTTGATGACGGGAATTTTCAAGATCACCCGCGACCTTGCGCACAGCGACTTACGGATCTGTAAGGCCCCTCTTCGCCCTCTGGCCCCTTCGCCTGTTGGGCGCAACGTCGATGGCCATTTGGCCGTTTGGCCGTTTCCCGCGTCCTTGCGCTAGAGCAAGAGCCGCCCGCGAGCCGAAAGATCGGCGGCGGCAACGGTTGCCGGCCAGGTCGTGGGCCGGGGATCGGAGCCTGGCGGGTCTGTTAACGGCGACGTTCGCGGTGGGGGCTACGAGGGTATAAGAACGATCTATGGGTCGCTACACAGCCAGTCAAAAGCCAGGTGCAAAGGCTCTAGTCGCGCGCGTGCGAGAGAGACAATCAATTTAGCGGCGTGCATACGTGCCGTCCGTGTCATTCGTGATTCTGTGTAAGATTTTCCCAAAGCACGTTAAAATCGAAGTTCAACTAATCAACCCTCTTTCTATCAATAAACAGATTTTATAGTTATTAGTTCGTTCGTTATTTATTTATTTTTTTTCTGTAATACAAAAAAGGAGGGGGTAGTTTTCTTCGAAAAAAACGTCGTGGATAGTCAAATACACATAGAGCACTATAGTTAAAAAAAAAAAGTAAAGTCCAGTGATCGGTATAAAATTCAAGTGGATTTGAGCGGTTCTTATCAAAAGTGATCCGTACCATAGTCTAATTGGAGTATACCCGACTGTAGACGCACCTGTACCATTCAAGTGACTGCTAAAGATCGAAAAGATAAATCAGTGAATTTGTATCTTCGACTCGGAAGATACATAGCACTGCGGGACTTGAAGTTATCAACAATTGTCAAGTCAACCATGTCGCAGATTCAAACAACAGTTGAAGAGGCTCGGAACACGAGTACCGAACACACTGCTAACAACGTAAGTCGTACCACTTGGCTCAGTATATCCTCTGATAACTCGAAACCGATTCGCACTCGAAGATTATGAAACCGAGTAAATAAATGCTTCAGCAGTCTGCAGAGTGCAGCAATCGATGAATGTTTCTTGGATATACAAGCACTGAAAAAAAAAAAAAAATCTCTAAGATTGTGTCACATCTGCTTTCTATTTAATCGGCAATAGTTTCCGTGGGCATCTCTACTGAAACAATGAAATTTACAAACTTTCTTTTCATAATGCAACCAGAGAGGGGAGTATGGCTGGGTTATAGGGTACCTCTGACTACCTCGGTAATGTTCACTTCGGACAACGAGAAAGAATAAAAAAAAATCATTTCCTGATCATCACCTGCACTATGCCATAAGTAACGTTGGAAAGCTTCACTCGAGAGATGCTGCAGCAGCGAGCGAGGAAACGTATATTATCAACCTGAAGATGGCACGAGTTATCTCGCTTGACAGTTGCATTTACCTCATTGTCGTGAACCTTAGGGCATTAAACTCATCGCATGATTCAATTTATACGATTTTTTTTCTATTCATCCTGCAGGCTTATGCAAGTACTTTTTCTTTCGTTTTAGTTATAGTGGGTATGTGTAACATAAAAGTTGAGAAACCGAAACTTAAAAAAATTCGCTCATTTAATGAAATTGCGTCGAGTGAATCGGAAACACGCTGTGTTTGAAAGAGAGTCTTAAGAGAGTCATAAGCGTGACTGTAGAAATGTAATGTACCGACACTCTCTACGCGGTGAGTTACCGTACACGCATATCCACAGTCAGTGTCGCGTGGTTATATAAGCGTGCGTTAAACCGCGTATGAATAAATACAACAGCTGATTTTACGGTGCAGGAATTCAGCAGACATATATATATATACACACAGAGTCGGTTATTCCGCGACCACCATATTCCGTTCGTTCGTCATGCGCAAAAGGAAGGATGAACATTTATCTCAGAATATCCCGACGTCATCCAACCACTGGGCGAAATGTCAAATCGTGGCATTCCCCACGGTTAAGCGATCACGTCATGAAATTCTCAGAGTCTTGAATACCTTGTAAAGTTTCGTGAATCAATCGTCCGCAATTTTTGTAACGATAGAAGACCGATAAATTGGTTCCGAAACCTTGGGATCGATGCAGCTACCGTTATTGCGCAAGTATTTCTTCGAAAAAGAGTACATATTTGACGAGCTGAAGTAACACAAGGAAACAAACATAGGTAAATACCAATTGTAACACAGAATAAACTTGCTCAAAAAATTGTTAGGTAAATACGTCTCGGAGTAACAGAGAGAGTGAAGAAAGGATTATATCATACCTGAACCGAATTAGAAACAGTGGCAATAGGGCGGCGACAGAGAAAGTGTCGAACAGGAAAAAGAATGATATTGTCATCGATTATCAACCTATTCGGAAAATTGTCTTTCCAGAATCGCAGGTTCAAAAATATATACGAAGACATCAATGGAATCATACAGCATGAATAGAACATTACGAAGATCTTCGCAATTATCTTTCGCTGAGTGCTCGCTCTCAGAGTTGGCTGACGGTATAATAACGCAAAGTCTGAGAACTCGGAGTGCAGAAAGTCATGAGGGGATCAAGAAACGATTATTAAAATTCTCAGCACGGTAAGAGTGGGTAAAAGAGCGAAGAGGAAAAACAGAATTACAGATGTAAAATTGCAGTTAACGATTGGAAAGATCTTGAAGCGAAGAAAAATGAAAAGTCTGCAATAGACTCGTTGCAACAATTCTGTATGGTGTATAAAGCCGTGGAACGAGTAGGTATGAGGTATATACTCGAAGTATACATGTGGCAAAATTGATGTCCTTGGCGAAACCTAGTTTGTGATTATGCAACCAGATGTCGCGAGCAGCAGACGCTCAGAAAACCAGTCCTACCTCTGGTGCACTGCCTACTCTCTTTCTCTGTACATATACGCAAAATTTTACATGGGTTTATATACGTACGTAATAACGATAATAATGCTTGCATGCTATAGCCGGGCCAATGGATTTCTAAATTCATACAATATTGTAACAGCGAGATGGATGAGCTAAACCGTTAGTGCCCAAAACGGCCCTAAGCTGCGGTATAACCCTCTTAATTCATTAATTTTCTCTTAGTCACACGTCGTAATCACCATACGACTACAACCACGCTGCGGGCTTGATGTTTTATGCATATCTCATAAATCATAGTGTACCGGTGAATCGCGCTACCTCTTTTGTCTCCGAACCTATATCTGTGCCAGGCTTCCATACGTATGTAACTACATAGGTATGAATGTACTCGCAAAAGTACTCGCTTTCAAGTCTCTTCGTTTACGTAAGTCAACTATGCTAACTCTGAGGCCTGGGCTGGTCTGGCTCAAGCATACAACACCGATCGGTAGAAAATTGGCAATTAATTTGAAGAGTAGAGCAAATGGGTTTGCCATACTGCATGATGATGCTGGGGCATCGTGAGCGCACAGTTTTACGAATTTATTTCTATTTCTATTTAACAAATTTCAAAAGAGTTTAGTGCTATTGCACAGCCGACTAGACCAGTAGGTACACAGTTCTCTTGTACCATTATCTCGCGGAGCTTATTGTTGGTGTTAGGTTGCGCTGACTTCGGACTTGTATAGTTGTAGTTATCCAGAGAAACAGTGTAATGGAGAAGTATAACAGAGTGCCGAATGGAAATCAAACATCAGGTACAGGTAGAGTGACTTGAGCAATCTTCATTGATGAAGGAAATACCAATTAATATTGAAGAGAAGACTCTCGACGATCGTACCTTGCAGATGAAAGACTCTAAGTGGAGGAGGTGTGGAATATAATTGCAAAATATCGTTGATCACTGACTAGCGCGATAAGGTTAATGAAGTGTTATTGATAGCCGCCTTGCGTCTCAACGTAGTTGGTATGATGGAAGAATCTGAACAATGTGATAAAACTTGAACTCATTTTTCGAAATATTCAAGACGAGCTACGTGTTTTGTGAAAACTGGTCGTTTATTGAAATTTTACATCCAGGGTTAATCTCTCGCGTTTATAGTTTCATCAAAAACGAGTATTCGAGGTCACGTAGCTATACCAACTGCAGTCTCAAATATACAGAACATGAACTTGTATATGTTTATTAACGAGTGAAAATCTATACACATGGACGCCACCGAAGCGGAGAAACTTCAGTAGAAAGAGAAAGAGTAAGAAGAAGGAGAAAGACAGCGGTACCACGTGTGCGTGGAAGAACTCTCGTTTTCGAATCGATGAGGTGGATGTACCTCGATGCGTCGGTTCGAAATAGGAAGAGAGTAATCTTACTGTACAGGAGAAAGTCAATTCCAGAATCTGTCAACCCTCTTTAGGGAAAGTGGGCGAGATTTGATGCTGCGATATAGGTGACGTAATGTTATGATGACAAACTTCAAACAACCTAAGTCGGGATACCGGCTGATATCATTATAGGAAAATTTCTCTTTCTACAGCAACGGATACAAATACCTGAATACGAGTATGCAGATTCATAATGACATAATTTCAAATGTTTATACTTAGGTGTTCGTTGATAATGCTCTGTGCCATTACTACATTCAATTTTGTAACAAGATAAAATGACACAGCATGTCGTTTCTACCTTTTCATTCATTCGTATTCATTACATCGACACATCGACTGACCCTAACGTTATACGCAACTAGACCACGGCTTTATCTCTCAGCTGAGTTCCACCAGAAATATCGAGGCTTGATATCGATCAGCAATGCTGTTACAGTCGTTATGAGAAATCAATCCTAAAGACATCGAAAGACATCTGTCACAGTAAACAATAGACAACATCAAATTGAGCCGAAATAAGTTCGCAATACCAAAACATTCATAACGTAAGATTTTTTCAGATGATCTGTCATAACAACTATACCAGTTTTTTTTTTATTCGTGTAATCTTCCTGATCCAACTTGCTGAGGGATAAAACACCGTGGTCAAAGTTTAACGCCATCAGGATCTTTTTGTATTTCAAGTTATCTTGAATCAGGTGTGTTCGTACTGAGTGTTATGGTAATTTGATATGCCGATAGAATCAATAAAAGATGAATGAGAAAAATAGAAACTATATTCGATGAAGGTTCATTACCCAATTCGGAGAAGCTAGAAACGTTATAAAACGTGCTTCCGTAATCTAAGAAACAGATTTTAATTTCATTTTCTGAATTCCAACGGGATCTTATCGATAGCAAATATTTTATCGCCGAGTAAAAGAGTTATATCTGTTATTAGCCATGGAAATGTAGGGCAGGCAAAGAAGGTAATACTATCAAATGTAGAAGTGTAGAGAGGTACTCGCAGCCGTTATAAACACCTGGGGTTATACCTAGCCTAACGTAGAACCAGTCAACAACCTTTAGAAGGCAAAATCTCACTGTACAGTCGATACCATTGCCTAGTGGAAAACAATAGTCCGTGTTTCCACTATGATTTAATTAGGCCTAGCCACAACATCCTGTTCTAACGTGGACAGGAATTGTTCGTTCTAGTGGAATAATATGGACATACAAGAAGAACGGCGACCTATCGTTGGAAAAATCACAATCACTGATTTTAAATGAAGGAGAGGAGATTTGTGTTGATTGGCTTTTTATATCTTTTCATCCAAGCTTCAAGCATCCAAAGATTGAGAGAAAAAAAATCAGAAGTAGGCAAGGCAGTCTGCTGAACGAAGGACAAATGGCAGATGCTAAACATCACGCATCTGATCAACGACTGTTGATGTAGTGGCAATAATTATTGATTGCGGATCTAGGAGCGTCATTTGACATGCGAGGAATCCAAGGCTCCAGCGTAGGTATGCGCCTGGAATCAACTAGTTAAGAAATGAAAAAGCTTGCAGATTCTAGTGCGGGGAAACAAAAATTATCGTTCCAAAATGCGAATGAATAATTTAAAAAATTCTTGTTACACTTCGTTCGTTGAACAATTGGCGGTATAATTATTCTTCGGGTAGACGTTTCGATGCGTAAAGACTGACTGACAATAAGCTGGTGGAAAACAACAAGCAGCGACTCTTCTCAAATCTATACCGCGTAAGTGATCTCGGTTAGTTAATTACCTGAGTATAACGTGTATTGGTAATCACATAATTCAGAGAATTTTCACGAGATATGAGTGTGGAGAGACGCGTATGCAAATATTGATAATTGGCATATGCGTAAGCTAGAAATGATGTCAATAGAAAATAAAATTGCTGCCTCTGATGATTGAACAATTTGCAGGTGGTTTCCTCTAATTCCCTTCGATACCGCCGCTGCACACCTTACATTACAACTGTACGTTCAAATAATTTTCCTATGAAATACGCGCGAGTTAATGGGGGAATTTCTTAATTAGAAAAATTAATTCTCTGGCATGATGAAATAGTCTAACCTGCTGCGACAGTATGAGGGAGAAAGTCAAGTGTTCTTGAACTATCGTTTTAATTCGAGATCATAAGTGGGCAATGTATGAAATGGAACGCTAATCGTACACGCACATGTCAATGAATTCCAATAACTTCGTCTGTCGTCACCTCAAAGTCAACCTGGAAAAACCTTTATGAATATTCAATAGAAAAAAAAAACCAAGAATACTCGACACATGATGCAAAAAAATATATATATCGGAAATCACAAGGCTGGAAGTAGTTAGAAGGAAAATGCAATGGCTTGAAACCATTAGCTATTAGTCGAGAGACCAGAATAGACCAGAGACGAGAAACCATTAGCTATGAGTCGTGATCAGGCATCGATAGACGTAAACGGTTACAGTTCGTAAGGGACGATTGATCGCGTAACGAATGCGGTCAGAAAAGAAAAGAAAAGAAAAGGAGAAAAAGAAGGAAAAAAAATCGCCAAATAATAACCATTACGTAATTCCAGCAGCAGCGACCAACTCCTAGTGTATATCGAGAGATACCTGAATGCACGGTCTCGATGAAGCTAAAATCTAGATCAACTCTCTAGCCCACGGCACACCGCGAATGTTTTCAGGTTTTCACTGACCGACCCGAAGCTAAACTGTCGAGTTTAAAAGTTAGATAACTGCTCCAATAACCAGAGCTAAATAGTTAAGCTGTACAAAATCGCAAGTAGCAAGCTATTCCGCAGATGTATTCGAACTCAGGAATAGTACATGAAAAGACTTCACGTAGAATCAGGATGAAAATCAATTTCCTCAAGAATCATTTATGACCCTGTACAAAAAGGTTCAACCATTGGATTTTTCGAATTTTTGAAGGGAGGCAAATCTAAAAATATTGGGAGAGTTGAGAAATAATCTACTCCGTAATTACTTTTGAAAAATTTCCTACACTTAACAATTTTGAGTAATGACTAAACTTGAATAGTCAGTTTTCACGGGTTTGTTTGAATTGTACAGTTTCGCTCCAGAACGTCCGCATTCTTCACTTGTGGATGATGACAAAGTGTCAAACAAAATTAGAATATTTTGCCCATGGTGGTCTTTCATTACGCGGTCATAATCACACACATGCGTTTAATGTACTCATGCTCAACGTGTGTATAACATAACAGACAAAGAATACAGTGACGAGAGAGAGGCGCGGCGATGGTAACATTACCAAAGGTCTGCGTATGTAATGATCCGCAGTGTTTTGAATGTTCGTACTAACATCGTCTAGTGAAGACAAAGGTGAGGCCTAAATTGAGTTTAGCTGAATCACTTCGAATCGTAGGAGTTTGAAAAAGTGCCGGAATTCTTCTTTGGCGCCGGTATGTTTTCTCGGATATACAACCTCTCTTAACAAGCGTCGTTTTAACATATCGATTAAGCAATACCAATAGGCCGCGGCAGTCAGTTGGTTAATCTCAGGATCGCGGCCTATCCTAGACAAACACGCGTCCATCACCACGGTAGCTGCCCTGAGGCCCTAACGGGAGGGCAGACTCTTCGAGTAAAGTTGACTTGAAATTATTTCCAAAGATGGATCGTACGAGTCAAAGATGGGCTACGACACGCTGTTTTCACTTCGTTTTCATTTGTATGTCATAGGGACGCGAATATCAGCTATTTCTTCGATTTCCCAGTCGAATACCTAGTGGAATAAAAATCTCGATAGACGAGTGAACAGTAGCGGTTAACTTATCGATCTCATTACGCATGTTTTGAAACGATTATAGAGAGCATTGCTCATCGATCAGGCATGCAGTTCGATATGTTAATATATACGAGACGAAGGATGGTCGGTAGTGTAAAACAAGCTCGTAGTATTATTAGCACCGAGTAATCGGTAATATAGATAAAATACGGTAACTTGTAATAAAACAATAAGCTTAAGGATACTTATGTCCATTAAGATTATCATCTACTCCTCTCGATACGCGGCTCACTGCCTTGAGTAAAATAATACTAAAGAGAAATGAAAATCCAGTTTAAATTGAATGAATCAACGTTCTTGGATCGATCTTGTTCACCTCGTTCAGCCCTCGCCGTCTCACGTTTCACTTTTTCGTTCATAAAACGAGAATTTTCTGCAAAGACGCGATCGACGCTGTTCAATGAACCATAGGAACGATCAGATTTCGTTTGATATTAATTTTGAGTTTATTATCAAAGTCAGCTTTTGTCTAACTTATCACAATGCTAAATACCGCTAGAATCCCGAATCTTGAACAGCCTTCAGGTATTGTACCCCTTCCTGGACCAAGGTCAAATTTACTCTATCAAAATCACGTATGAAGTAGTATAACAGCAAGGGCAAGAAACATGAAAAAAAAAGATAAAAACACACATTAAAACGAAACAAAAAAAACCTTCTTGGTAAGGCGCAGGCATAAATCTGTCAAAAAACTACGGACGACCTCAAGTCTGACGTCACAAGGCCGACAAAAATGTTGGTAATTTACTGCAGCGTCAAATATATTCATCTTTATGCTTCGTGAATACTATGATTCCAAAGCATAGTTTACAGACAAACTAGTTTAACCGGTTTAAATTTCTAGAACATTGGTGTTACATCTTCTTTTTTTTTTGCAATATACTTTAATGCTCCGATAGCAAACAACCCAATAATTATTATCATCATCACTGATAAAAAAAGACGGCGCCAATCGTCTAGAAAAATCCTAGACACATGATGATCATTCTTAACCTGAATCTAAACTTCGAGCTCATGATATTATAATGTTATGCTAATAATATGATCTTCTGATGTACCATCAGCCGTGTATTATACCATATTGCTTTATGGAAACGGTAAAAATATATGTACGCTGACATTGCATTCCGTTAAAGTCAATGGTTCAAAGATTTACGTAAGTGTAATTCTATATTATCATCATACCTTCTTCACACCGAGTGTGAAGATGCTTGTTACAAAAGCAGCTATACAACAAATTCTCGTTTTACTGAAAAATTACAATTATATACAATCTGTTCAAGTATACCAGATACAGCACGTGAGAAATAGCCGATGGTTTATCACTGTCATCCAATTAGCGCGGCAATGAGACGGTATAGAAATCAAATATTAACCTAATTCACGGTATAAATTGATTGAGAGATGTCGTTATTAATCGGCATGAAGAAGGATATTGCATTGATGCACTTGAGCTGCGGTTTTTCTTGCAACACATTCATCAAAATTTGTGTCAGTTACAGAATGAATAACTTTCGATAATATTCTCAACTCGATAAGAATATGGGTTCAAAATCCGTTTCACTACGTTGCGTTACCTCAACCAGGTTCCGCAAAAATACCTCTTTTTTTTTTTTTTTTTGTACAAAAATCGTCTGAGTGCGAAATTTGATTGAGAGAGTTATTCGTTACCGGACATTATCATATATCCTTCCACGCTCGACAGACCCTGCTTATTCGCGAAGGTGCGGAGGAAACAATCAAGTAAAGAAATCGCAAAGGCGGTACAAAATAAATCGCCTGTATTTCTATACACGTAGTAAAGGCAAAACAAAGGGCCTGTAAATAAGAGAGATGCCAGAAAAGCGATACGTGGATAGAAAAATGCAGTGTAACTCGTCCAGACAGAACTTGGTCCTTGGACGAGGTTCTCCGTCGAAGGCAACCTGCGGCCACGCCTACGTAGGGTATATGCATGATCGAAAAACTTCCAATTACCGTAATGATCGCGTATTGTCATTACACGCCACTTCGTTCGGAGGGAGTTATTGGCTGACGTCGAGGGTCGGTCAATCTTTTATTTACCGTACCGGATGTAGACTGGACCGGAAGTAGATATACGTTATAGCAGTGAGTGTTCGGTACACCTGGCAGAAGCCGAACATGGTGGTATCGCGGTTTTCATTGACAAACCTCAAGATCAAATGTTGATCAGTGCCTAGAAAATCAGATCATCGACACGCAATAAATATCTAATAGAATCGCCCGAGGCTCTGAGGTTGAATTATCAAATTTTTTGCAATACTTTTGATTGAGAATTCGCGGCCTCCAAACCCGACGAATTATCGATGCGAATCAACAACGTTAAATAATTTCTCTCTCTGTTGAAACTCTCGCAATGTATTCGGTGAAGGCCGTTTCGTTAAGGCTTGCTATCTCCGCGTTGCTAATTAATTGCACAAAATCAATCACAAGGTATTATATTTTTTCCGTTTTATGGACACCTGAATCTGAGGTAGGTAAACAAGATTGAAATCCGTGGTGGAATTCGCGTCTTGTTTTGAGTCTAAACAAGTGATAACCAAAACTCGGTGACACAGTAATGTATGTAAATGAAATCTCTCCTTGCACGGTTGGTGTCAACACTCGGCGCGAGTCTTCGCGTCTGGTTTTCTGTTACATAAGGGACCTCCTTAAATTCCATTCTTATTTCTCGTTACTCGAAAGGATCGCGTCTTAGCAATCCACCGAGAAAGAGAAAGATTAAGTTTTCTTTTTTTTTTTCTCTTTTAACAAATACCCCCTCCCAGTGGGAAATTTTCCCCCCACCCCTGCAGCCGCCTCATTCTCACATACGTTTATTCTACTCCGCGTGAGCCGCGCCTGTGAGAAGTCGAAAAAACGAAACGCTTTCACTGCCCGTTGACACGACAACGTTCCATGGGCATCGGTCGGCTCTCAGGCACGCAACTTGAAATTGGCCAGACTCGGGTCAAGATCGATCCACGTGACACGGCGCGAAGACAACAAGAAAAAAATGGTAAAGGCCGCGTGTCACCTACTCGATCGATATTCATTCACCTGTCTCGCGTAAGAAATTACAAACTCTTCGATCAGCTACCTGTTTTAGAAATTAATGCACGGAAGAAACTGATGGACGGTCCAAATCCGTTGAACAAAGTGGGGAAAAAGAATGGTGACGAATTGGTTTAAGGCCGTGTCATTTATCGTCAGCACCTGTAATCGCAGAATGAATCTGACATTGTTATAGTCAAGACAAAAGTGACAGCTAAAACAGACGCTTACTGCACGTGAGATTTGTTAAATCGGAGATTCGTGAGTGCATCGGCACCGCAGAACAACTCGAGCTTGTCGCTCGAAGGCAGGTGCTAACCTTGTCACATCGCTGCGTTGGCACTTGTCAATGACACCGATATACTAATAGGAACTAAAGAGCAATAGATCTTTGATAGAACAGGGACTAACTCGATGTGGAGACACCGTCGTGATTTTAATGAGTAAAATGATGAGGTTCGTAGATACTATTTTATATCTGTATGACAAGGACTCTACGATGAAAAATTGAGTAACGTATCCTATGTGTAACCAAAAGTGTGTTTATATCGTCGGAACGGTAGTACCAGCGATTGATCGAAATATAATTACGTGCCTTAGAGGTTTCAGGCGCCTCGACATCACGATTGAAATTCCACTACTCAGCTCGGATCAATTTACTTTCCCTTTCATACACACATAGCTTGTACATGTCTGCACATTCTAATGCACGTTTTATACGTACTTAAATTGTGACTAATTTTTTTTTATACGTTCCCTGATAATTTCGATTCAAAATTTCACAACCCCCCTCAACACATTGCACGCCATCGACAGTTCATCGTTGGCAAAAATCCAATGAAATGTTTAGGGACCGATGTCACGCCGCTGACATGACTAAGGAGGGACTCCACAGATTTTGCAAAGGATTCCAGGAGTATAAATTTGACTGATTGGAGGTCAGTGTGAATTTTTGATCAATGAAACAAAAATCACGGAAATATAGCAAGTCAAGTTTGACTGGAAAAATAATCGATTTTGTTATATAGAGCTGGAAATGTTCTTTATGAATCTATACACGATACGTGAATGTGAAAGTTCAATTATTGCTCGAACCTCAGGGTCAAATTCACAACGATCGTAGGCCAGTCACCATTATGGGTAAACTCGTACATACATGGCATCGACGATCTCAATATGTGTTATTTGCTTTCACGTGAAGCTCAAATGCTGGTATCTCATCCTGTTAATCTAGGTACAGCATCTCAAAATCTTTCGGCATTGTAACAATATAAATTTCCTATTACATCGTTCTTTGTGTCTAGGTAATCTAGGTAAGCTTCGATTATCAATGTTTCTCGCAGTGTAACCTTCCAACAAATGAACAACGCTCGATAATAATAGGTCACAACAAGTGTCACAATATGCGGGTAAAATATGGCAGATAAATAATACCGAGCAGTTGAAAGGAGGCAAATTTAAGTAAAATAATCTTCACAGCAATAACTTTGATTGTCTTATATAGTAACGAAAAAAGAGAGAGTATTGCAGATAATTTCTCGATACGTTTCAGGAACGGGTTTAAAAGTAAAATCAATACCGATTTACGAGGCCAAGTTCGGCATGTCGACCCTTTTCCTTCTGTTCGGTACGATCTCCGCCTACTTGGCCGCACGCCGAATCTGAACCGCGTTCGGGAATCGGGTCTTTCTCTCACACATGCACGAATGTATAGGCCGTGCTACCACTCGCGGAATTCGCAACAGCAAAACCGCGTGGACCGTGTGCCGAATTTCGTTTGGATTGGGTTGAGTAACAGCAGCAGCAGAGGTAGGCTGACCTACAGATGGTACGCCAACAAAACTTGTTTTCGCGTTTTGAGACCAAAGTTAATGCGACGACTCTGTGCAGAAACAGCATATTTCACGAGTTGTTCAACGCATTCGATCAAGTTTTTCGATTGACGAGATTCTTGCCATTTGTGTAATTTTTTTTTTTTACTACGCGACTAGTTTTATTAGAAACTATAGAAACAAAAATATATATATTTTTCAGAAACACAGCAATAAAACCGCTTCTTCGGGGCATCACCCACGCGTTTACCCGTCACAATCTCAGATATAACTTTCTCAAATTCGTCTCCACGTCAAATTTAACGCGAGTCTGCCTTGGGTCAAGCGAGACCGAAATACAGCTGTGGTTATTAGGTCACGTTTTTATTATATCCAAAGTCCGGCTTCTTTGGCGCCAGAAATCTATTTTTTTTTTCACAAATTCAATCATGCTACCCGATTTCTTGTTTCGTGTCTGTAAAGGCAGGTTTTTGTCAACTTTTAAAGAAAATGACACTGATCCTCAAATCGCTTCAGGCTCATCATATTTTCGATAGAAATAATCGACTACCAATCGTTTGAGCAATCCGCATGAATTTAAGTAAAAATTTGACTCGTTTAAAAACACGCCGAGACAAACGGTACGCAGAGGTAATAAATAAAATAATGCGAAGTACCATGAACTTTTCGCGAAAGTGAAGTCAGCCGATGAACCGCGGCGTTAATTATTGTGTTGCGGGCCTGGCAGTATATACGATAATGATTTTCATCACGCGATTATCTCGCTAGAGATAACTTCCAGCTATAACACAGCTGGTCAGATCAGAAATTAGATATTCATTTTTCAATTATCAACTATTATTTTTTCTGCGCCTTCAATTTTGTCGATGATAAATCGTCATTTTTCGATTTTTTGTTTCAGGTTGGCGAAATCGCGGTAAACCCCTCCTGGCACATCCCCAGACCTTCTCTAGTCGGTCGAAGCGAGAGAGGAACCAGTGAAAACGGAAGTTGGGGACACCTACACACCGCGACGTCAAACTCGTCATCAAGAGGCTCCACTTCGTCGCAAGGTTCAACGGCAAGCACACACGTGAGAAAATAAAATAATCTATTTCCCAGCCCGAGGCCCGTGTTCGAAATTCACAATGGTACACAATATAAATAACAAATAATTCATGATAATTCTATCATTGTACGTCTACGGCTTATGCAATTGATAGTCGATGCCGCGAGAGTTGCGATTCGATGAAAAAGGTCAAGGCGAGAGACAATACTTATAGATTTCGCAACAATTCTATAAAAATCTAAAGAAAATATTTATATCCTATTTTATTTGATTTTATGATCTTATAAACGAATTTTATTTCCTCTAATAACAAATATTCAGAAATAATTATAGTAGTCCCTGCTCGAACATATTTTTCGTCCTACCCCCCTTGAAAACGCGTCTTTTCATTCATGCGAAGCGGGTGGAATCTGCGTTATTGTGACCGCTTGGCGAGCGGGCGCACATTTCCATTACAGCCCGCTTCGAGCGGGAGGAATAGTACATTGTGTATCAAGGGCGCAAAACACTATTTTTCGAGTGTGAAATTTGCAGTACGAGCCGAAGGCGAGTGTACTGCAATCACACTCGCCAAAATAGCCTTGCGCCCGTGTTGCACACGATTTTTTTCTCAACACCTGGTCTGCAAAAATGCCTCTTTTCAGACCGAGTGAGCGGGCGCAAAACGGAACTTTGCGCCCGAGGGCCGAAAAGATCTGTTTTGCGCCCGCTCAAGAGGTATGAAAAGTGGCATTTTGCGACCGGGTGTGAGAAAAGTATCGTGTGCACCACGGGCGGAAGGCGAGTTTCACTCGGGCGGCTACCTTCGCACTCGTGAAATCGCCATCTTTCCGCCCTTGATACACAATGTACTATTCTGCACTTGCGTATTATATTATAGCTTCAAAGATGCGACTACGACGTAGTTCCCAGTATGAGATGAAAAATTCTCTGGTAAATATATACACCGGTGAAATAACTCGCCGTGAAAGTAAAAGTTAAGTCACATATGTATCGGGGGAGACGAGTACAAGCACGATGAATATCAAAAACAGAAGAATAAATGAATGGAAAAAAACTTGCCGGGGGCTTTATCCCGCAATATATTATTCGAAACAAATTTAGAATGGACACCGATTGGCAAAACTGTTCCTCGGCACTCTGCAGGTTGTTTGCATGCCTGTACGCTCAATTTGTAAATCGTAAAGCCAAATTTTTTTTTCTTTGTCATAAAACGAGTTGGTTAAGTATAAAATGAAAGTTGAAGTAATAACAAAACTATACACAGAATAACCTCACTCATTCAATCTGATCGATGGGAATTTTAATCCTGACCCACGCAAATAATAACACAGAATTTTACATTGGATAATTTGACTTGACTCGACTTCTTTCCTTTCGGATGTAAGAAGGCGAAAGCTGAGTGAGGTCATGAGCAATATTAGCAGATGTTGCTGCCGTGTGATGCGTTATACCGGAAGCAGCTTTTTTATTTTTGATTTGCACGATGAAAGTACAGCGTGTAACACTTGTTCAAAACCAGTATGGAGAAAAAGTTTGTTCCGATCTCCAACAATCATTTTGATTTACTTTGAAACCATGTAAGAAAATTTGATCTTCAGAATAACAAAAATAATTAGTGAACTTGGTTTGCATTTACTAAAAAAGATACTTTTCATAAAAGCAGGACACAATTGTAGATATATTATACCTGATTACGACCACTTTTTATGACGAACTGTAATTTATGCATGCATCGAAATCGACTGATTAAAAGGCATTATAATTAGGTTAATCTCTATTTTCGTATTGAACGATAAAAAAACAGTCAAGCTTCGGTCATAACAAGTTGAAACAAAAAACGGTGATTTGACCAAGTATTTTTTTCGTTACCAAATATTTGGTAATCAAGTCAGACGTTATTTATTCAGATTCCTATAGTACAAATATTTTACATTTGTTATTGCGGTGACTCACACATGTTGTGCACATTCAATACTCAAATTATTTTCGAGCCTGTTCAAAGTGCACCACGATAATAATTCGTCGCTTGTAAATTATACGATTTGGTGACTGTACCAGAAGCTCGTTTGTAATGACCCGTAAACTGAAAAAGCAGCTTAGTCAAAACGAAGACTACCAAAATGAAAATTTGCATTCTTATAATTTATCATATTTTCACAGAGCGCGGCATCAGGTACCCTGCTCCTGACGGCAGCTAATCTAGCAACATTAGCAGCCCTCCATCCGCCAACTGTAAGCTCGCCAAAACCTATTGACACAGCATCAGTAGCAAGCAGCACACATTTTACAGTAGTAAACGGACTCGGCAGGCCCACAAAGGTTTACAAAAAATCATGGTGCGCCAGAAATCAGCTGACCGTGCTAATATGTACCATGAGTTTTTTGTTCATGGTCGGATTACTCGCTGGCATTCTTTATATGGAAAGTAAGTTACTCGTTCAGAATATGAACGCAGATTATCGAAATGGAATGACTCGGAATTTTCATAAAATTTTATAATTTGGAGCAATAAATAATAAATATTTTGCCCTTTTCTGTTTCCTGTGTTACAGTGAGGGCTCGTGACAAGTACAATTAAAGGCTACACCACAATAACCCCGAAGACGAAGAAAGATGGATTTTAATATATTAATACGGCATTTGAAACGCAATCAATCGACACACGAGATTCTTCAATCGAAGCTTGATATCACGTGAATATAGAAGATTCTACAAGGCGAAGAAATTCAGACGAACAATCGACAAGAATAAATTTCAATATTCAATATTCAATGTAGAATAGGAGTTCAATAATGTATAGTATATTATCATCTATGATAGATTTTAAGGCTGTATTACACTGTATTAAATGTGTGGTACGTGAAATTAGTAATTACATTCATGTAATGAGCGCGCTGTGTGCTGTAATTAAATAAGCAAACATTTTAGATTCGTAATAATTTATATGAAAAAATCAATTCAAACGAAAGATATGAAAGAAAAAAAAAAGAATCGAAGAAAAGTTAAACGCCGCGAGCAAACAAAACGATCAATAAAACCGTAAGGATATCAAATTTACATTACACATACGAAGACGAGGTAATTTTTTTTTTTTTTTTTTATACAAAATGAGAAAAATATATTTATATATTTTATACAAGTATATAACAACTGTTCCAGAATTTGGTTCAAAGATTTTTAAACTATGCCCATTGTTAGAGCTTTAGGGAAAGAAAAAAAAACACGAAAAAAGAGAAAAATATAATAATACTACTATATGCAGCTTGATTTTATTTTCAAATAAGGTCCTTTAAATAGATATGTAATTTAGAGTTAATAATTTAATTGTTACTAACTTACAAAGTCTAAATCAAACGTGGAGCCCTCTTAAACCAATGTTGGAGGCAGTGTGAGATAAGATGGAATTGTATTGATCGATTATTGATAAAGGGTGGTTGCATGATCATTCTTTGTATCTGTGATATTACTTGTGTATTAATTAATCATCGATTGAACAACGAAAACTATCGAATTATAATCTATTCCTGTTTTATTTCGTTTCTCCTATCCTTTCACCTTCGGTTCTTCACCAATAAGTTCGCAATTCTGTACAACTTACGTACTGTTCTTTTCCGTATACATAATAATTTCGAAAAACTTACACCGATTAAGATCGTATTTTAAAAACTCTACAATATTGGGAATGCCACTTGGCAATGAATGATTTTGAAAGTTTTATGACTGTTGTGCCGACTTCAGTCCTGAAGTAAAATAACAACTGATTCTTTCAGTAGCTTTCAGATATGAAATTTATGATTCTTTTCCATACAATAGAACCGTGATTATCTGATATCTGGACCACGATTAATAGAGACTCAAACAGGAGCCAAAATTAGCCAGAGCCCGGGCAATCCAGGTTCTACCATAAGAAATTAGGCGAATTCAAGACTCAAACTTCACATTTGATGCAAAATGACTATCCAAAATGTCTACAGTTTCAGATTTTTGTCAAATTTTTCAAAATGTTGGAAGAGAATCCAGCCCAAATGTTCCATCGAAAATATTTAATTTGAAGATCAACCTAGAGCGCGAATCTAGATATCTTAACGAGCCAGGAGGGGTTCTTGGTAGCCAAGGTAAGTAGTGAGTAAATAAAGTTTGCCTTTCGGCTACTGTAGTGGGCCGTCTTCAGGTCTAGAAGAATTTCATTGATTTAACATTTGTACAAAGTGATACGAGTTACCTGGTCAAACGTATGAGATCTACTCGTTATACGGTTGATTTACTTCGGAGTATAACAAGCCCGACTTACTTCAGGGGATACATACACCTTAAAATTTCAAAAAAGTAAAAACTGTCAAAAGTCATTTTTCATATTTTTGAATGGTTTTCACACGATCTTAGGAAAACGGTTTTTTTATCTAACGGTGGACAGATTTCCGTTTTTTTGGTCTCAAACTATCCAATAAAGAAGCATTTACAAAATAAGCAGAGAACTTTTTTCATGCGATCAAAATTGAACCAAAAATTTATCATTTTCTAGAATAAAATAGAGTATTTCTGTTTTCGTAGGCTACTTTTCGTAATAACTCGAGTCAAAATAAAGTTATCAAAAAGTACTCTGTTCATTTTGAGAAGGCCTCTACACTGAACAGTTTGAGACCAGGAAAACTAAAATCGGTCCACCGGTGGATTTTATTTCGCGCAACATATACAGAAAAAAATATGTTTCTCAAATCATGTGAAAACGATTCAAAAGTCTCAATCTTGACTTTTGAGTTGAGGTGACTGATTGAAATTTTAAGGTGTATTTCCCCTTAAACGGCACCTAGAGAGGGAAATTAGGCTATTCCGAAATGCGTGTGAGATTGCCTCCCGAGCGTAAGCTGAGAGTATCGAAAACGCCAGTTCGAATGGCTTTTTTCTCGCCCATATGACGCATGCTACTTTTTGTCTGCCACAGGTGTGATGGAAGTTTCACCACTTTCTGTTGCAGTGTGTTGATGGACACAGCTTTACAACATCGTCGATATTCCTTCCTGTCGGCGAGTCATCCGGATCTATGAGAAAAAGTTGTATCACTGTATCGACGGTTGGAACTAAACATTAGAAGACGAAAAAGACTACTTACAAAATTGTTTATTACACTAGTAAATTTTTCTGGTTCATTAGGAACCGTAGAAAACATCGTCACGAGCCAACGAACAGAGTAAAGCAATCTGCAGGTTTTCGTATACTGAGAGTTCAAAAGAGATGGCCTTGCGCTAGGAGAATACTCAAGTCAGTGTGTGAGAGGCTAGAGTCTTCTGCGGTGTCCAATGGCCTCTTGCACACTGACATGAGCATTGTTCTAGCGCAAGGCCATCTCTGTCGAACTCAGTATCCTAAAATCCAACTCTCTTTGTTGACTCGTTACGGTATTTACCATGGTTTCTAACGAACCAGACAAATTACTGGTGTGCTAACCAATTTTGTGAGTAGTCTCTTGAGTCATCTGGTGTTTAATTCCAATTGTTGTTCAAATCACACAACATTCTCTTACAGACCGCGATTCGCTCGACGACGCAATTGGACTATCAACGATGTTTTTAGTATTTGTTTTTGAGTCAGCAAGTCTCCTTGTTATACCATAAATTGAATCATGTGTATAACTAGCGATTATCAGGCACTGAAATAAGTTTTTTGATTCGTATACACGTTGAACGCCGAGATTCTCATAATTACGAAGAGGACATATCCGCCTAAACTGACATGAGATTAATAAAAAGTAATAAACATGACTGAAATTAATGATTATCAAAAAATTATTCAGTATTTTGGGAAAAACTCACCTCAACTTCTTGCAGTGTTTGTGTCCACCTGTAATCAGGTAAGTCGGCGCCGTTCCCACTGTTAGGTTTGAGCTTTCCCTTCTCCTTCTCGTCCTCTTCCTCGTCCTCTTCTTTGTCCGCTTTGTCGTTACCGATTTCCTCAATCTTTATCTGCGCATTGTCTCCGCTGGGTCCGGCAACGGCGGGCGTTTCTGTGGCCAGTTTCTAACAGATAAAGAATATCGATATCAATCAATAGGGATAAAAAGCCTGATAACACATATCCTAAGCTTCGATCAATCCTACCTTGTTGTCAATCTCAGCTTGTAGTTCAACTGCCTGTTCATCAGTCAACTCCACAATCTTTGATTCGCTACTAAACTGCGCGTCCTCCTCTTTCTTCTTCTTCTCCAATCTCTCCTTGCGCCGTTTTTCCTGCTCAGCCCGCTCTGCCTTCTCCGCAAATACCTTACTTATCGCCGTGTTCTCGTGCTTCTTGAATTTACTCATAACCAGCTGTAACGAACGAGCCCAAAATCACGATTAATCAGCATCCATTCCTTTTGTCAAGCTCGTCTTGCGAAGAAAAATAATCGTAAAGCGATCTGAACGAGTAGGGATCTCAATTTCAACAAAATCTAGAATTGTTATTCCTTTGAAAAAGGAAAATCGTGGGTTTTCAGAGAAATTCCAGAACAGAAACGTTGGCCAATGCGTACTGTGCACGAAAAGAGCCGATAACGATAAATGTGCTCGAAATATTAGGTTATGTTGAGTCGGGCAAACTTACAAAAAGTTAGGTTAGGATTCTAAAACGCGGGATTTGGGTTGATGAATCGCATTTTCTCATACTACTTAGTGACTCATACATAATAATTTTCGATACTCGTGGCTTTGTGACTAATAAACGTAAAAGATGATCGTTTGAAGGGTACTTAACCTTTTCAGCAGCACCTTCACCACCTCCGGTATAGAAGTCAGTTTTCCTGGCCAGAAAGCTGAATATTGTATCGAGGAGCTGCGGACGATGATAAAAATAAATATTTTTTTTTTAAGTATACAGAAGTTATTCAGAATCGTGGTCTAAGTTGCCGGGTGTTATGGAGGTTATGTTGGGCTCAAGGGTAACAAACAACGGTGGAAACTCACGTCTTGTACGCCGCCCTCGTGCTGCTGAGCCATAGCCAGCAGCATACCGTCGAACTGCTCCTCTTTAGACATTTTAGTTTGTGTTTTATCGCGATTTTTTTCCCCGTCGATTGATGAAAATCACGTTACTTTTGTTTGACAGATGCGCTGTGCATGCAGGGAACAGACGATTCTCGCAGATTCTCGAAATTTGAGGGAAGTCAACGCCGTACTACACTGCGGGCGAACGACTAACTACGGAACCCCTGAGGTAACGAATCACGTCTCGCGTGGCTATAGGCGCATTGCATACAATAAGGCGCAAAAAATTGAATTTCGGTTCCATAAGAGGAGGAAGAACAAATGAAATTACAATTTCGAAATCAGATTCTTTCCTAATTTGAACATAAATTCACTTTTCTTGTATCAGTTTTCGAAATCCGGAACCTAAATCCACGAAGGAAGGAAGAACGAATGAAATTACAATTTTGAAATCAGATTCTTTCCTAATTTGAACATAAATTCACTTTTCTTGTGTCAGTTCTCGAATTATTGAGCAGAATTCTGAGCAATAAATTTTTGTTTTTCTGATGGAACAGCATAAATTCACTTTTCGTTTATCAGTTTTCGAAATCTAGAACCTAAATCCATAAAGGAAGGAAGAACAAATGAAATTACAATTTCGAAATCAGAGTCTTTCCTAATTTGAACAGAAATTCACTTTTCTTGTATCAGTTCTCGAAATCCGGAACCTAAATCCACGAAGGAAGGAAGATCAAATGAAATTACACTTTCGAAATCAGATTCTTTCTCAATTTGAACACAAAATTCCACTTTTCTTGTGTCAGTTCTCAATTATTGAGCAGAATTCTGAGCAACAGAATTTTCGTTTTCTGATGGAACGGCATAAAATTCACTTTTCATTATCAGTTCTTGAAATCTAGGAGACCTAAATCCATAAGAGAAGGAAGAACGAATGAAATTACAATTTCGAAATCAGATTCTTTCCTAATTTGAACATAAATTCACTTTTCTTGTGTCAGTTCTCGAATTATTGAGCAGAATTCTGAGCAATAAATTTTTGTTTTTCTGATGGAACAGCATAAATTCACTTTTCGTTTATCAGTTTTCGAAATCTAGAACCTAAATCCATAAAGGAAGGAAGAACAAATGAAATTACAATTTTGAAATCAGATTCTTTCCTAATTTGAACAGAAATTCACTTTTCTTGTATCAGTTCTCGAAATCCGGAACCTAAATCCACGAAGGAAGGAAGATCAAATGAAATTACACTTTCGAAATCAGATTCTTTCTCAATTTGAACATAAATTCACTTTTCTTGTGTCAGTTCTCGAATTATTGAGCAGAATTCTGAGCAATAAATTTTTGTTTTTCTGATGGAACAGCATAAATTCACTTTTCGTTTATCAGTTTTCGAAATCTAGAACCTAAATCCATAAAGGAAGGAAGAACGAATGAAATTACAATTTCGAAATCAGAGTCTTTCCTAATTTGAACATAAATTCACTTTTCTTGCATCAGTTCTCGAAATATTGGGCGAAATTATGACCAACAAATTTTGGTTTTTCTGATGGAACAGCAACTAATCGAAGCGTGTTAATCCGAGCCCGGATTTGCAAAAGCTACGTTTTCTAAAACTCACCAAAGAATATCATCACTTCTGATTTATACGCTTGCAGCAATGCTCTTTGATAAACACAAACGATTGATTCGGTTTAAAATACTACAGAAACTACGATTATAACGTATTGATTATACCAATTTATATTGAATAACATTCAAATCCGATTAGACACGTTAAATTTTATTTGTTTCTGTTGCAATCAGAATAAATCGTTTTATGTTGCTCGAGAGCAATGGCCTACTACAATGATACTGGAAGCTTGCAAATGCTTCGTGTTCAAATTTTCGGTTACTCTCGTCGTGTTCTCTGAAAGGATATTAATCCAAGTTTTCTTTTTCGATAATAGATAGATTCAATTAGTGGGTCTGCAATTTGAAAGAATCTCCGAAACTTAATCAATAACTTGTTTTATCGACTTTCACACCCATAATAATATTATGGATTCTTTCACCGTGTTGCTGAACGCCCAGGAAAATAAAATAACTAATTGATCATGAGATATGAATAACGAAAGTTGTTTTACCCACAGAATTAGTAACGGTATTCTTGTGAATAATTACGTCTACATAGATGTGCAAGATTTGCAGAACAATAAAAAATGATTACGTCGACATATTCTGCGTGAGGAGATGAATATGAAGGATCTGTTCAACAAATACGACACAATGTTGATGATTATTTCGTAATTTAATTTATATTCACATATTATCACCTTTACTGAGTCACGAATTAAATGACACTATATTTACAATCAAAGAATGAATTGTTTCACTGGAACATAGGGAGTATGTCAAGAACTGAGTATTCATTTCATTTGAAATTCAATAAAATTCAGAGAAACTGACGATTCTATGATTAGTTCCGCAATTGAATGCGAAAATTGCGAGAAATTATACGTGTTTTTCATTTGCAAAGACAACTGATCGAAGAATGTTGTTAAATGAATGTAATTGAATGAACATATTGATTTGGACTCGAGTACTACGAAAAGTAGTAGTAGAAGTGATGGTACTTTCATACTTTTTAGCGCAGATTAAAGCAATGAATTGTCAATTTTCAAATCTTGAGTTTCCTCTTGACACAATACTTCCAACGCCTTATAATACGCATATTTAATATCATACTCCATATCGTACCAATAATTCAATGCTATGCATGCGTGCGTTTGTCTGACATGATGAAACCATAACGAAGGCAGATACAACATATCACCTTCACGCACTGTCACTCTCAGTGTCCTTGCATTTCTGTACTCAGGATATCTGCAATTGAAAAAAATTTCTACTTCATCTAACTTGAACTGTCTATGAGTAAAATTAGATTCATTTCTCAAGGACAATATTATCAGATCTCTCATTCAATCGAGAACAAGTCATAAACGGAACAATATGGTTAAGAAGAGTAAAAAAATATCAGACCTGTCATAATCTGGGTTTAAAGGATCGACAGATATCCAAGGTATCACGTTAGATTCCAACGGAGAATTATCCTCATCACCCAAACTCTCCGTTTCCCCTTGCGACTCCTGGCTTGGAACTGGTTCGATAACCCACTGGTCAGGTTCAACTTCGTGATAAGTGGCCTGAGGGTAGTTTTTGTAAGGGATCCATGGCAGATCTGTAGGTGGATGTAGAACGAATTCCTTCTCACCTGATATCACGCAGTAGATATTTTCGTACGGGTCTTTGTGCACTGCGCATAAAATTAATTATTATTTTTATCACTGTGACAACAGGAATTTCGCAGAAATAAATTCGGGTTTCTTTAGTAGATTCTTCAGGCTGAACTAGAAGTTCAAGTAATGATCGTTATTTGCAGTTGCAGTATCTTCATAATTGGCATTGAATGATCAAAACGAAAATCGCAAGAAATTTTTTTGCATAAGTAATTAATTTTACTGGACGTAACGGCTCTCTGATCTCCCATCCATATGTTAACAGCGTCTGGTTTTTTCCCAAAGGCTTCGTTAGCCCAAGGAATTTCGGTTCCAGCATCTAGCCACAGTTCAGGGAAGTCTTCCTTGAAATTTGAGTTTTGTTTCTGGACGTAGTGCACATTTTTAGGGCTCGGATTTTCAAGAGCATCCAAAAACACCGACATCGGGACGAGGCGTTCCTCCGGCATAACAAAATAATCTTGAAGAACGTTTCCGTCTTCTGACATCTTAGCCGCTACAGCGTCGGCGTAACCGTTCGGAGTTACGGCAACGGATACAATCTTGCTGCCAAGCTTTTCATGAAAGTAAGAAACTCCCCATTTTCCAATTGCTGGCCAATGCTTCGCTCCGCCTCTGATCAGCAATGGCAAATTTTTTGAGACATATTCTCTATAAAATTTCAGAGGTGATATGGAATCTCGAACAACTGATACTTCATTTGTCAAATAAAGTTCTGTAAGTGAATAATTATACATTAGCTTTCACATTTATCACCGAATACCTGCGATATGTGAAGGTTATCTTGGTTTATAGGTTACCGGCCTTTAGATTCTTGGGAAAGAACCTCAAAGAACTTTTTTATCTTGTCAACAGTTCGGTCTGACATTTTATTTTCTCACTGGGAAAAGCTGACACTTTCCTAAACATCGAATAGAACATTGAAAACCTTGAGCCAAGCCGTTTGAAATGAGTACAAGAGGGCACCTGTCAAAAGAAAACGGATTTTCTCATCACGAGCACGTGGGCAGCTCTGTGTGGGTGTGTGTGTCTTTCTCCCTCTCTCACATGCTTTTCGTTCGGTAGATAACTGATAAGTACACTTTTCTGTATTATACCGACAGCCAGTTTGATGGATTATAAATACTCCGACGGTTACATTACCGACCGTGACCACGCTACGAGTTTCGAGCACGGTCGTATACACAGGTCTGGCAACGGGGTACCCATCGCTGTGATGCCAGGAGGCACCGTTACAGTCACCATTTTTCTTTCTGCTCGCTGCCACATGCGTCGCTGCTATCGAGGGATCGTGGGCCCCCCCTTCCCCTTTTGGGCACGATCGTGGGGTAGGTTCAACGGCGCATGCGCTTCGTTAAGAAAAGCAAGAGAGACAGATAGAGGCTTCTCTATCCTTGTCGCACATCCCTCGATAGCAGTGGCCCGTAGTGGCTAAAAATGTAAATACTTGTGGCTCCTCTAACGGTGCCTACCCCCACCACGTCCGTTGCTCGACCTGTGTATACGACCGTGGTTTCGAGTCAGTACTGGGTGGACCATAAGTCGATAAAGAAGATGAGTGGACTCGTTTGGGTGAGTATTGACTTTACCAGTTTACCTATATGACCTTGGTGTATGGTACTGATATGGTTCTCCTGTTTCGTACGATTAACGATATATTCAGCCGATCGGTGTGTATACAATTATAGATGCCGTGTACTGACTACTGATTTTTGACGAATATCATCTTATCACCTTTCTACCACATATTATCAAACATCCCAAAGGAGACATCCTGGAATCGAATTTCTTTCATCGCTCAGCCTCACCATCTTCTATAACCCACACCCTAAATTACATATGTACCACCTTCCAATCTCGTTGACAGACGGGGACGAGGCTGTGTGAGAGAATGTACTACCTAAGCCTACTCGCTTATCGTCGGAGTTCGCCGTGAAAAACGTTAACTAATGCCGAGCGATCCAAATTATATTGCAAACACAAATTGGATATCAATGACGGGAATAACTTTGAGTGTAAAAAACCTAGAATTTCTGAGCTTGAAAGAATTAAATTGTTCCGGAAACGTGAACGTAAGACACAGTGCATAAAAAACATAAGAGTTCAGCGGAACGCACTCAAAAATTTATGTGAAAAAAAAAATGAAGGAAAAATCATAAGAAACATTTTCAATTAGGATTTCGATTAGGATTGGGTTAGAGCGGACGTAGAACACTGTAAATATATTCCTAAGCCAGGATCAATGTTGCTGACTGCAGTTATCTTTGTAGTCCATCCTCAAAGTCATTCTTCTTCCGTGATTTCAGGTGATGCAACACTACATTCGAGTATAATTCCTCATAACATTCCACCACAAAGCTGTAATGACGGTACATCAGATTTTCATATTAGCATTGAAAATACTTCCGTTTTCGGGTCAGTAGTGGGGTCTGTGGGATCAAATCTTGAAATGATGCAACGGAAGCGATGCAACGGAAGCAATGCAACGGAAGTGCGTAATGAAAAGTTGAAGAAATAAATAATAAAAGAACAAAAACAATCGAACAAGGGACCTTTAGGTGATGTAGATTTCACTGTGCACATAATGATTCAGCTACATCATTCCTTTTCTTGGTGCGTAGCTGAACGCCACGAATTTGTGAGAACGTACGGGAAATCATTAATATCCGATATGTCGCGTTATCGTGTTCGCGATAGTGATTCGAGAGATTCAAGATCACAAGTGAGTGGAAGAGAAGATCTTCGAGCCGAGGATCTCGTCAAGCGTCTGGAAAAATTGGAGAGAAGATTAGAAAAGAAAAAAAAGACACAGACGCCACCGCCATCATCGGTCCCGAGAAGCGAGCGAGCATTCAATGAATGATCGTAAGTTGTTTGTTTCGACAAAACAACGTTCAGACCCTTGCAATCCCATGCAGGTTATCTGTATGAATTCATTCACGAGTTGATTGGGTACGAAGTAAATCACGAGATGATTGAAATTTATATGAATTGAATCACGAGTTGATTCTTTTCTGGGCACATCAAAATTGGTCGCTCCCTAGACGAGTTCTTTGGAGTGTATAGTCACGAGTTGACTATACGGCCTACCCTATTCTCAGACGAGTTCTGGAGAATCTGAATTTTTTAATTCACTCGCCCTTTTCCTCATATAGGATACGAAAATGTTTCGCCACATTCTTCACGGCGGGGCCGGTCCAGGTCAACGTCACGTCGGGTCAGGTCGAGATCACTCTCTCGTAGCATCTTGGATGATGATCCAGTTCAGAATGATGCCATGGCCGCAGTGTCATTAGTTCCAGAAAATCTTCCGGAACAACCAGGTGTACCCGCGGTTGACCAAAATTCGTCTGTATGTGAAAACATATTAAACATCTTGGGCGACAAGGTTAGTGAGGAAAAAATTCTGAGCAAAGAAATTCTCCCGGATATCGCCTGCCGATGGCAAATGATCTTAACAAAGGGTCTTTCCTCGGACACAAAATCGGAGTTAATTAAAAAATATCCGGTCCCGAGTAACTGTACTCTTATGGAGGCTCCGTTACTAAATCCCGAGGCCAAGGCGGCGGTGCAACCAAACATCATACAGAGAGACGCAAGACTTGCTACAATGCAAACACAAATGGGTTCTTGTTTATCAGCTTTGGGCCAAGTGTTAACCCACCTCATTCAGGGGAACCAAACGGGAGATAATGTTCAGCTGATCGAATGGGTCAGTGACGCAGGTCGATTGTTGTCAGATTTACACCACACCGACTCAGAAACTCGCAGGTTGTTCATAACTTCGAGTGTTAATTCGTCAGCCAAGGAAACAATGGCAGGGGCTCCGATCGGAGAGTTTTTGTTCGGTGATAATTTGGAAGAGCGGGTGAATTCTGCAAAATCACTCGAAAAAATCTCTTCTGGTCTGAAAAATAACAAAACCGACTACAAGAAATCGGACAACAACAAGAATTTAAACTCCAAAGTCTGCCGTTCTTCCGTCGTCAGAATCAGTCAACGACCAAACCCCCCAAGTCCGGCAGACAACAGTCATACTTCAATCAGCGCGACACTCGCAGCAGTTGGAAACCTCAGGGGGGGCAAACAAAGGGGGGGCAACGATACTCCAATGCCCGGACAGGACAATCGTCTCAGAGTCATCGCCGGAAATATTAATACCCAACGTAAGTCGTCCAGCAGGAAGATTAAGGTTTTTCAAATCAGCCTGGGAAACAATTTCCAACGATCCAAAACTGTTAGCATGGATAGACGGGTATAAAATTCCTTTCCATACCCTACCAGTTCAGAGAACTCCACCTGCTGAACAACGTTGGTCTATAAATGAAAGACAAAACTTCGTAATCTCGATTAAAAAGTTGTTAGATTCAGGAGCCATTATTCAATGCACCTCAATTCCTACACAATTTTTATCAGGTACATTTCTTGTCCCAAAACCGAATGGTTCGTATAGGTTTATACTTAACCTAAAGAAACTAAATAAGTTCGTTACTACTCAGCATTTTAAAATGGAAGATTTTAGAACTGCCAAGAGGCTCGTATCTCATAAATGCTATATGAGTACGATAGACCTACAGGATGCCTATTTTTTGATTTCAATCCACCCAGATCACAGGAAATACTTGAGATTTGTCTTTGATAATCAGATATACGAGTTTACCTGTTTACCCTTTGGTCTTTCAACAGCACCCTATGTATTCACAAAAATACTAAAACCGGTTTTGAATGAATTAAGGGAAAGAGGCCTCATGTCAGTTGCGTACATTGATGATTTTTTGTTGATAGGTAATACTTATCAATCTTGTCAACACAATGTGTCTCAGACTGTAGATTTACTACTCAATCTAGGTTTCCTGATTAACGGAGAGAAAAGTCAGCTGATTCCCTCTTTCAGTAAAAAATTTCTAGGTTTTATTTTCAACTCTGATAATATGACTATTGAAATTACTGCAGATAAAAGACTGGATTTGTTTAAACGAATCAAAAGAATCAGTACCGTAACAACCTGTAAGATCAGAGATTTCGCCAGTTTTTTGGGAAAAATTACAGCAGCATGTCCAGCATTCACCTATGGCTGGGCATATACAAAATCTTTTGAAAAAGCTAAATTATTAGCTCTCAATCACACCAATGGAAATTATGATTCCATAATGAAAATCCCTTTTCATCTTAGAGAGGACTTCAATTGGTGGAAAAACAATATACGCGTTGCTAAAAATTCATTGAACAGTTTCAATAATTTTGAGCTTGAAATTTTTACTGACGCATCGTTGTCTGGGTGGGGAGCCGTGTGTAAAGACAACAAGACCCATGGTTATTGGAATGATTTAGAAAAGCAGAAACACATTAATATTTTGGAACTTTTAGCAGCTTTCTTTGGTTTGAAGTGTTTTGCTGCTAACAAGTCAAACTGTGATATTCTTCTAAGAATAGATAATACGACTGCGATCTCATATATTAATCGTATGGGGGGCATACAGTGTTCTGAGCTCAGTCACATAGCTAAGCGAATTTGGCAGTGGTGCGAGGAAAGAAAGATCCTGATATTCGCATCATACATAAGCACATCAGACAATTTTGAAGCAGACACAGAATCGAGAAAATTAGAGAAAGAAACGGAATGGGAATTATGTGATACTGCTTTCAAACTGATCGTGAACAAGTTCGGCGTACCAGATATAGATCTTTTTGCTAGCAGAAACAATAAGAAATGTGAAACCTATATTTCATGGTTTAGAGATCCAGATTCTCTGACTGCCGACGCGTTCACCCTATCCTGGGAAAATGTTTTCTTTTACGCGTTTCCGCCCTTCTCAATAATTTTACGGGCTCTACGAAAGATACAAAACACTAATTGTAGAGGCATTGTTGTTGTCCCTTTCTGGCCATCCCAGCCATGGTTTCCTCTGTTCAAACTATTACTGGTTTCTGAACTCATTATTCTTAAACCTGATATAAGTTTACTTTCTTCTTCCGACAGAGAGCCACATCCCCTGCATCGAAAACTTACCCTGGTGGCAGGTATATTATCAAGCAAGCATATAAACTGAGAGGTATTCCGGAAGAGGCAGCGAAAATTTTTCTCGCATCAATATGTTCGTCAACTCTAAGACAATACGATTCTGGACTTAGGCAGTGGTATATGTTCTGCAATGCTCAGAACATAGATATTTATAATAGCTCTGTACCCGATATTATCAAGTTCCTGACCTGTCAATTTGATTCGGGATTGTCGTACGGCTCTTTAAACTCCATTCGCTCAGCTATTTCTCTAATTAGAAATGGAGATTTAGGCCAACACCCGCTCATCACGAGATTTTTCAAGGGGTTACATAACATTAAACCTAGTAAACCTAGATATGAAGTAACTTGGGACCCCAGTGTTGTATTGACATACATCGCTACTCTATCCCCCAACGAAAACCTAACTTTGGAAAATTTGTCCCTGAAACTAATTTCTTTACTCGCATTAGTTACCGGTCATAGAATGCAAACCTTTGCCCAAATAGAGTTGATCAATATAAAGATTCTTACTGACACGATTGAGATCAAAATTACAGACAGACTAAAGACATCTGGTCTTAACAGAGTACAACCAGTACTAAAACTACCAAACTTTGATGAAAATCGAAGGATCTGTGTCGCATCTGTATTGAAAACCTATATTTCAAAGACTAAGCATATCCGAGGTAACATCGGTAAATTATTCATTAGCACTCGAAAACCGCACAATAAAGCGGTAACAACACAAACCCTCAGTAGATGGGTAAAAACTGTATTGGGCAGAAGTGGCTTAGATACAAGTGTCTTCAAGGCACATAGCACAAGGCATGCTTCCACATCTGCCGCTTTCAGAAAAGGGTTAGATTTAGCGGAAATTAGAAAAACCGTAGGATGGACCCAGAAATCCGAGGTTTTTGCTAAATTCTATAATAGACCCATTACAGATACCTGTGCATTCGCAAAATCGATACTTTCGAATTAACCTTGTTTACGGCCAAATATTAACGGCCAGGTATTATATTCTGTTTTTGGTTTGAAAAGTTATGTACATTAAAATAAAATCAAAATACATACGTTTATATTCTCACAACCGTTGTCGTAAGATGCTTTAAACATCTACCTGGTGATCTAGAGGACGGGGCGGGAAATATAATTAAATGATCAAACGAACTTACCTGTGAAGTTCGATCATAATTATATGACCGCCCCGTCCGACTAGATCACTCCCACCCATTAAACCCAAATCCCTTCAGATTACGACAACAGCTTTAAAGAATGAAGTCTACAGCCAACGCTACCGCAGAGGTGGTGGCTGCAATTGTTTATCTTTTTGCGTTAATGACTTTAAAAGTGGTGTCACGTAGCCCATGAAATGGGAAACTACCTGGTGATCTAGTCGGACGGGGCGGTCATATAATTATGATCGAACTTCACAGGTAAGTTCGTTTGATCATTTAATAGTAATAGCGCAGCATGTAATTAACCGCTGCGTGAAAAAAAGTTTATAAATAAATAAATGAACAAAAACAATAGAACGAGGGACATTTCGGTAATGTAGATTTCACGGTGCAAATGATGATTCGTAGTGTAATCATAGATGGCAATAACAATAGCGCAGCATGTAAATTCAGAGATTCAGATGAAAAAATGCACGAAAACTAAGATAACGAAGGACATTTTCAATGCATCAGCTGCTTGCGTTACATGCAAGATCTGTAGATTTTATTTTT